>CAIGQQ010006944.1:1750424-1774246 GCA_903798035.1 Danio albolineatus
ATTCATTCATTCATTCATTCATTCATTCATTCATTCATTCATTCATTCATTTCAATTCAGTTTAGTTTCTTATATTATTTTACTATATTTCCTCCCAAATCAGCCCACATCATTCATTCATTCATTTTCTGATTTCTGATTATTTTACTACTGTACATGTTCTCAAAGATCACTCTGGAATATTTATTCATTCAGTCATTCATTTAATTTTTGATATTATTTTACTAAATTTTTTCTTAATTCACTCTGGAAAATGCATGCATGCATGCATGCATTCATTCATTCATTCAATTCAATATTATACTAGATTTCTTACAGATCAGATTTTCTACAAGATCACATGGAATATTCATTCATTCAGTCATTCATTAAATTCTTGATATTATTTTCCTACATTTCTCCCAGATCACTCTGGAATATTCATTCATTCATTCATTCAATTCCTAATATTATTTTACTGCATTTTCTCCCAGATCACTCTGAAATATTCATTCATTCATTCATTCATTCATTCATTCATTCAATTCATTATTTTAGATTTTCTTACAGATCGGTTCATATGATTCATTCATGACATTATTTCACTAGATTCTCACAGATCACTCTGTACCATTCATTCATTCATTCATTCATTCATTCATTCATTCATTCATTCATTCATTTCAATTAAATTTTACTTAAATCAGTTCAATTTAATTCCTGATATTATTTTTTCCAGTTTTCCCCCCAACTTTGTTTGTTTGTTTGTTTGTTTGTTCGTTTATTTGTTCATTCGTTCGTTCATTCATTCATTCATTCATTCATTCATTCATTCATTCATTCACTGACATTATTTCACTATATGTTCTTCCAGATTACTGTGTAATATTAATTTATTAATCTATTTATTAATTCAATTTCTGGTATTATTTTATACTTTTTCCCAGATCACTCCATACTAAAACTTGTGTGGCATTATTACTCATTGCACGGCAAGCATGCAAACAAATTAATGAATTAATTCTCCAGCTTGTTGTTTTTAGCAAGACAAAATCCATGCCACAGGATAAACAGAGGTGTGCTAACCATGCTTTTTATAGGCTCCAGCTCATTGCAAAAAAACACAAAACAACACTTGTATTGCCCCTGCTGATGAAAACTCCTGGACAGATTGTCTGATATAGGCAGGTGGTGAAAAAATAGAGCCTAATTGCAGTCCAGTGTTTGCGGTATTTACGGGAAGAAGCGAGAGTGTGTAATTTGTGCTTTTGTAAGGCACGAGTATGATCTGTAATCAGCGCGTGTCTGTTCGGCTGTATTTAGGTAGCTGGCATAACTATGCGTGTTGAAAACTACGCTTTCCAGAGCCACCCGCTTCAACATTTCCTGCTGCGTCTTGATTTTTCAAATGATAAATGTGTATTTAAAGGCCTGACTCTCGCACCACAACACTCAAAACTCAGATGAGGTTTTCTTTTAGACTTTGGCTTGTGGTTTGGTTCATCTTATAGACCTCTTCATCATCACTATGAAGTGTAACTGGACAATTTTAGATAACTTTATATTCCAGATTTGGAACAAGAAATAGCTGATTGAGAAAGAAAAATTATTTTGATTTTGAGTTTGTACTTCTACTAAGATTTGAGTATGCAAACTATGCATCTTGTATTATTTGACCATACAATCATATTTTTTGATGTTTTTCGTAATATTTTAATTATTACCTTAAGGTTTTTATTAATACATTATTTATTTTACAAATGTTTTTTTGTTATTATTATTATTTATTAACCTTTATTAATCCGGGATCGCCACAGCAGAATGAACCGCCAACTATTCCAGCATATGTTTTAAACAGCGGATGCGCTTCCAGCTGCAACCCAGCACTGGGAAACATCCATACACACTCATTCACACTCAAACTATGGACAATTTAGTTTATTCCCGCATGTCTTTAGACTTGGGGAAACCGTAAAACCCGGAGAAATGCCAACTTACCCAGCCGAGGCTCAAACCAGCGACCTTCTTGCTTTAAGGTGACAGTGCTAACCACTGAGTCGCCGTGTTGCCTCTGTTTGTAATATAGAAATAATTTTAATTTAGTTTAAAATTCCCAGTTTCTCTGGATGTCCTGATTTTTTTTATTATTTTTATTTTATAGTTTAGCTAAAACTGTTTAATTGCTATTTAACTGTTTTAAATTGTATTTATTAATGTATTAAATCATTTTAGTATAACCATATTATTTGTATTTGTTTTCTTTTAAAATATATGTAATATATGTAAAATATACATACATACACCCAATTTTTTTAAGTTTTATATGTATTATTATATATTAAATATTTTTTAGCAATATTTTTATTTATATATTTTTATGCAAAACCTGATAAAAGTCTTTTTGTCGATTGTAAGACGAACAATAATAACTTGATTTTTAGTTGATCATTTGGAAAAGTGGCAGAAGGTAGGATTGGCCAGCCCAGTCACCAGACTTGAACATTATTGAGCCTGTCTGGGGTAAGATGGAGGAAGCATTGAAGATGAATCCAAAGAATCTTGATGAACTCTGGGAGTCCTGCACGAACGCTTTCTTTGCCATTTCAGATGACTTTATTAATAAGTTATTTGAGTCATTGCAGAGATGTATGGATGCAGTCCTCCAAGCTCATGGGAGTCATGCACATTATTAATGCTTTCTCCACTGCACCATGACTTTATATTCTATACTGTACATTATTTCTGTTAAGTGACGAGACTTTTGTCTGAGCAAAGTCAGACCTTACTGTCCCAATTAAATCATTAAAAATCAAGGCATGATCATATTTTATTTTGGTAAAATAGGCGTAATCTAGAGCCGTGTTTCTCAACTGGTGGGTCGCGGGAACATTTTTAGTGGGTCGCGGAGTGCGTGGTCAAAAAAAATAAAAAAGAATAATTTATTTTGCTTATACCGGACTTTTATTTTGAAATGCGCGCGTGACAACAGTTCAGTTTAGTTCAGTAACTGAACATTTCTCTACCCTAACCGCTGTTTACAGTGTTTGTCGTTTTTACTTTGTAATATTTCTATAATTTAATACATTTTGTTAAATGACAGCAATAAAATATTGTTTATTTGTAAGTCTTTGTGATTTTCTTATGATTTATCTGTCACTACTTGTGTATGTTAACAAACAAATTAATTATAATTTCTAAAATTATAGTTCCTAAAAAATTGCGTCGCAGCTTGTAAAAACCATGTAAAAATGTGGGTCCTGTGGCCAAACCAGTTGAGAAGCAATGATCTCGAGGACTTTGCCATTCATATAAGCCATATAGCATATTATTTGTTGTTCCTAAAACTTGCATAGGCAACAAGTCTTTTGTCAGGTACCATGTTTTGGAACATATTCCTACATAACATTTCATTTGGATCATTCTTCTAACGCTCTGGAATGGTCTTGTAAGGTCCTTTAAACATTCCTTTAACATTCAGTAACTCCCTAAAAGCCTTTCATATGGGACATTCATGACATTCATGAAGGGTCACTGGGGTCGATTTGAGCTTCATGCTCAGCATCCCTTTGCAGTCACGTTCTGTGGTCACCATTTACATTCTCCTAAAGTCAAAGATCCTCAGTGGTTTGCAGCAATTAGGAAACTCATCGTATGTTAAAGAAGATCAGTTATTGTAGCAGAGGGGATGTGCGGGTCTTCAGGAGATGTGTGTTGCTTGATCTCTGTGTCTTTTAGTCCTGGTGTATGTGTGTGTGTTTCAAATTACAGAGCTGAAAATACTCCTCATAGTTTAAGGCCGCTGGCTGCGCTGATGGCGCGATGCGGTCCCTGGCAGCTCGCGGAAACAGGAAAGGGAATATTTTCTAGACACGGGGCCCAGATTTTTCGATTTTCGTCTTCGGCTTCTGCTGCTTTTTGTGAAATCTGAGAGCCTTTGGAACGACTTTGAGGGAAAAAAAACAACAAAAAACTCAAAACATTCAGAGCAGACTGAGCGACTGTATGGGTTTGTGGGAGACGCGCACACACACACTCACGCAGACACTTCAGAGAGTATGTTGGGTATATATTAGTCCCGTGGGTTAAAGTTACACCAGAATATGCTGAAAACAAGCAGCGGACGATGCTTCAGCAGAAGAATGGAAACTCGTAGTCCATAATTCACAACAGATCCACTTTTATGCCGTTTTTCATGCTAATTCGTATAATTTGAGACGATCTGGCTTTCTCGACGTGAGCGTCTCTGGTGGAGATTTTTGGACGGGCGCGTCTTGTGATTAAAGGCGACGTGAAGTAGACGTGCGGTGTGCCATAAGAGCAGTTGCTGTGGGTTTATTTTCATATATAATGCTAACCCTGACTAAAAGTGCTGTGGCCGTACTATCGTTATGGTATCAGATGATAGGACTGGAGGTTATGTTTTTAAAAAACAGCAGTGTCTTATGCTGAGAAATACAGTAAAATCTATATTTCGAAACTTTCAGATGCTCATTTGAAGTCGAGTGTTACAGTGGTGAAGCTCTATCAGGTGACAGAAATCGAGTAAAAAATTAGCAGTGCACCAAAATATCAAGGCTTGAACCACGTGTGCTCACCGTAAAAGCAAAGGTTACTCAAATAACATGCTGACAGGACGTTTCTGTGTAGTATGCTTTTTCCTGCTGTTTGCGGTAGTGCTCCTGTGCTGTCATGGCAACCATCAGATTGTTTCCAAACATTTATGGGTTTCTTTCATCTGATGAACACAAAAGCAGCTATTTTGAAGAATGTTGGAAACCGCTAAACGTTGAGATTCATAGTAGGAAAAACAAATACTATGGAAGTCAATGGTTTCAGGTTTTCAGCTTTCTTCAATATCTATATTTTTTTGCATTCGCAGGGATTGACAGTGAAGGCTAACTGTGTGTTTTTATGATATCTTATTAAATTGAAGCTTGCGCAACATGAATGGTCTTAATACAGAGCCCTGGGGTACTCCGTATTGAAGTTGTAATCGATATGATTTATTGCTACAAACTGAAAATGGTCAAATCATACACTGTAAAGCCCAAAAAGTTAAGGTAACTCAAATCATTTGAGGAAATTGATTGCAACAAACCATTTAGGTTCAAAAATGAATCTGATTGAGTGCTGTGAACTTAACCCGTTTGAGTAAACGAAGCAATTTGAGCACAGTGAAACCCAATAAATGAAGAGAACTCAAACCGAGTACTGTAAAACACAATAAGTTAAGGAAACACAAACCGTTTGAGGAAACCGATTGCAACTAACGATTTGTGTTTAAACTAATCTATATGAGTACTGTGAACTTACTCCATTTAAGTTAAAGTAATGAGGTATTTAATTAACTCATTACCTTTGACTGTTGGGTTTTACAGTGTATAAACTATGCCAATACAGTCCTAGTAATGCCAGCATATTTTTCACCAACTTTCAAAGGTTTCTCAATACATCCTTAAAGTTTGTCGTCGAGTTTGCCTTCTGTAAACTAAGCCAATGGTTTCAGGTTTTTGCTTTCTTCATAATATATATACAGTGGTCCCTTGATAACTGCAGGAGTTACATTCTAACTAATATAGATGTTTTAAAGCTGTAAAACCTCTCAATACACACTTTATACTCTTTTCTCAGACAGGCATTAACATTTTAACACTCTCAAACATTTGTAATAAGTCCAGTATTATAGAATGCTGTTACTGATTAACAAAGCTAATACAGACTCCATCCTTATGATGTTCTTGTTGCGGACAGTTACAACCCTTTTTGCATCCTTGTTGAAACTTATTGCTGCTGTTGTCTTTGTTATTTTCCTCCTACTTTATCTAACAAACAGAATATTAATTTATTCCGTAATGGCACCCTACAGCTGCATAACTTCTACCTTCCTTTAACATGTCCAGAAGTCCAAACTTTTGTGTGGTGGTTAGCATCTTCCTCTGCTTTTTCAGTGCTGCCGCTGGTGCCTTTTACAGTGCAGAACGTTTCGTCGACATTATGTGGTTTGTTGGGAAAAAAACTTGCAAACAGTACAACATTTCAGAGTCAAAATGCTAGCGATCGAAGATTTATGTAAATTTGGCTAGCTGAACGCATTCTGTACTGCACAGAAGACGGAGGAGGTCGATTGACAATGGTCTACAGCCAATCAGGATGCAGAACACTGTGCTGTTAAAAAAAAAAGTAAAATTACACTAAAAATTTAGTTGAAATTTCTGGTTTATATGATCCTAAAGATCCTAGTGATCTATTAGGTTTGTATTCAGTGAGCATATCTGTAATGTATTGAGGTCTCAGGCCGTTTAGTGAATGTAACTGGGAGCCAGTGTGAAGACCTGAGGACAGGTGTGATGTGCTCTGATTTCCTGGTTCTGGTCAGAATCCTGGCCGCAGCGTTCTGGATGAGCTGCAACTGTCTGACTGTCTTTTTGGGAAGTCCAGTGAGGAGGCCGTTACAGTAATCCACCCTGCTGCTGATAAAAGCATGAACAAGTTTCTCTAAGTCTTCACTGGAAACAAAGCATCTGATTCTTGCAATGTTTTTGAGATTATAGTATGCTGATTTACTGACTGCTTTGACATGACTACTAATAAGTTCAGCACAAAAACTAATCTTGAGCAGGTTTGGAACAAGTAAATGGTGCGTAAATAATGACTGAACTTTCAGTCTTGGGTGAACTATTCCTTTAAGTGGCCTGTCGGACCAAGTGTCTCCTAAATGAATAGATGTAAGTGTTCTCATAAGAAATAATAAATAATTAACTGAGTATTTACAGTGAAGACTAATAATGTTTTTTTAATGATGTCTTAATAAATTGTAGCTTGTGCAACATAAAAAGGAAAGCTCCTAATCAGTGTTGCTAACTCAGTAACTTTCCCCAACACTGGTCCTAATACAGAGCCCTGAGGTGCTCCGTATTAAAGTTGTAATTTACCGCTACAAACTGATGATTTTCAATAGGGATGTCCAGATCTGATCACGTGATCGGAAATCGGGCCCGATCACAGGGTTTCAGACTCGATCGGAATGGGATGTTACCTCCCAATCAGGACTAGACATGTATACATGTTTATATATATATTCTCATTATTTTTTAACACATCTATAGTTATGCGGTGGCGCAGAGTTAGATCTCTTTCTTGACATTACACAGAAACAACAACACGGCATGACATCACTTTGTTGCAGAGATGCTATTGGTTGAATGCCGGCAAAGTAGAACACAGAAGTAGCTTGATGCGGAAAGCGCGAGTATGTCTGCGTTCTGGAAGTATTATAAAGTTGATGATGACAGCATTGCCATAGCTAACTGTGAGATATGTAAACTTAGACCCCGTGTACACTAGTGCATTTTAGTTTTAAAACAATGTTTTAGCATGAAAACGATACGCGTCCACACTAGTGTTTCACCCAGCATTTCTGAACATATCTCCGTCTACACTACTCCACCAAAAACGTATATCACGTGATCATTCGTGCACTCTGGGCATGCGCGTTCAAGTATAAACAGGAAGCATGTGTCTCGCTCGGCATTTGGTTATTGCTAGTCAACAAACGCTAACCCAAAATCGGCATTCTCAATAGGGCTTATGCCGCTTCAAACGCGAGCAATTAGCAAGTGCTCAAACAATAGCTTGCCTCTTGCGAATATATGCAGCTGTTGTAGTAAAAAAGGCAGAGTTTAATTGCACATGGGCGCCTAAAATGGACAACAGTGCAAACAACGCTCCCATTTCTGTGTCCAGCAGCCACGCGTCCTTTTTCAGATGTCTCCGTTTTCCCCCATCCACACTGAGATGGAGCAGCAGCGTTTTAGAATGAAAACAGCCTCTCCAGCGTTTCCAAAACGCTACATTTTCGGGGCTCGAAAACTCCGGCGTAGTGTGGACGGATGGCGTAACCACAGCAAAACTTATGCGTTTTAAAACGAAAACGCATTAGTGTAAACGGGCCTAAGGATTGCAAGAGGTACAAAGGAAAAGGCTACATTTAACACAACAAACCTGAGAGGGCACCTCAAAGACAATAACTAAAAAAAGAACATCCTGGATCTGTTTCTTCGCTCTTCTTTATTCTTTTTTTAAATGTATAATAGAAGTATCGGATCGGGTTTCGATATCGGTAGATACTCGAAATCAAATGACTCTGAATCTGGCTTGAGGGCAATAAAACCTGATCGGGACATCCCTAATTTTAAAATCATGTAAGCCATGCCAACGCAGTCCCAGTAATGCCAGCATATTTTCACCTTTCTGTCAGATTTAAGCTTCTACAGCTTTCAAATCTTCCAAGAAATTCCTTCCCAAAAAATAACTCAAAGATTGTCTTCAAGTTTGCCTTACAGTATACTGAGAAATACTAGTTGTGTTTTAAGGTTAGCAGCACAAGGTCATGATTCTTGAAATCCTGCATCTTTTCTGACTTAAAGAGATGAAGAGCTGTTGAAGCGAGCAGCTGGGAACTCGAGGCAGTCTTGGCTACGCAACAGTTCCAGCGTATCTGGCTTCTTAATGCCTTTCTGTCAGAGAGTCAAGTGAAAATAAATGCTAAACACTCACAGCTTGATTCCCAGTGAACCTGCCTGTGCGATTTCCATACAGAAAAAAAAGCGATGTTTACTGTCAGAGGATGTGTAATACTAACATTACGTTCTATAGTATCAACATTTGTAAATATGATATACAACATTTATTGTTTTGCTCCAGGAAAATTTGACAGCATTGTGCAAAAATGTGACGCTGATTTATGTGAAAGGGTTATGTTTACTGGTAATGGTTTATTAGCAATTAAATATATTCCACTTATCCACGGCCAGGATTGTTCTTTTCACTTTTAAGGGCCCACATTTTGCTTTGACAACCGATTGGACTGTACACCATCTGAATAATTAATCGCTTTGCTTTTACTGTAAACAGTTCACAGTGCAGACGTGCACAGCACACCACACAGCTCTCTGAGGGGAGAAGCTATGTTTAAAATGTTTTTAAAGGAACATTTATTTGATTGGTTTAATTTATTTACATATTGTTTGGAATGTAAACATTTTACATAAACATATTTTTTTAGATTTCTTACGTATTAATTACTCATTTAGTTCCTAATACAGAGCCTTGATTTACTCCAAATTAAAGTTGTGATTTACTTTAATATTCAAATTGATAATGGTCAAATCATGTAATCCATGCCAGTGCAGGCCCAGTAATGCCAGCATATTTTTCACCTTGATTTCAGATTTCAGGTTATACAACTATCAAACCTTTCACTGAGTTTAATTTAAATAACTTATTTTGTTTATTTTGTATCAATTGAAATTATTTTTTTTGTGTATTTATTGTTTAGTACTTACGCATGCATTACATGTTCTAAAATATTTCATATTAATATTATACGAAATATTTTTTAACCTATAACTTTTAACTTTTTTACTTATTGCTTGTTTTATACTTATTGCTTGTTATTTTATCAAGCTTTGAATCAAGCTTTGGCTGGTTTAAAATTATTTAATTGCCAGAGCTGCCTCGTGCCTCGTTGACTGTTTGTCAATATGCGCGCAAATGTGCTCTCAGAACCGAGAAGCAGCATGATTGATAATTGTTCATGTGAGCAAAATAAAGCAGGTGAATACCGAATGAAAGGATGAGACACAGGCGATCCTCGCTCACTAACCTTGTAAACAAGGCACAGCTGATGTGAAGCACATGAGTGATTAAAAGCTCCTATTTCCTTGCGCAAAACCCTGCCTGGAAACGCAACTGGTGCGATCGTTTTTCTTTGAAATTGATTGGAAAAAAAGTGGTGCTCGTGCACCCACAGTCCTGCTGCTTTAAAGAGATTTTTTTGGTATGCAGCGGTAGTTGCCGCTTTCGCTTTTACTATTCTTTAAACAGATTATTACTGCGCCTAACGTTAACCGTGTGCACGTGATTCACTATCGCAGACAGAATGTTTTTCACCTGCTTTCTTTTGCTTGCAGTTAATATGGTTTATTTATCATCCTTTACAATAACATTGTTTAATAGGAGATTAAGGCCTAATCCCAATTCTACCCCTTAGCCCTTCCCCTTACCCCTACCCCTTGTTTTGCGCGTTCACGTCAAGGGTTAGTGGTGTCCCAATTCTCTTTAGCTTGAAGGCGTAGGGCTAAGGGCAAGGGGTATACACCCCTTCGAATGAAGATTTTTCAGGACCACACTTCAAACGGAGGGGTAAGAAAATATCCCAGAATACACCTGCCACAACGGCAGGATAGCTGAACCCTGAAGTAAGGAGATCCACAAATTAGTATCTTTTGTCATTATTATGAATTTTTATGATAAACAAACACATATTTTAATATATTCATAACACGCGTTCGTGTTTTACCATCATCTTTAAAAAAAAAAAACACCAAAAAAACCCCCACAAATTTTCTATAATACCCTTTCTATAATCCATAATCATAACTCATGTACAGCCGTCACACAACATTCTGACACATGATGACACGCCAATACCCTGTCAGTGATGTCTAGTGGCTGGGAATGCGCTTTTTACAGTGTCTGCTATAATGTTAATGTTGTTTTGGTGTGTTTACATAGATAAATATGGCCACTGTGTAAATACACAGTACAGTTACGATCTTATTGCCACATTAGATCGTTATGATAACATATTTATGATAAATATACACCTTCAGTGATTTCCTGAAAATAAACACCAAAAAATAACACAACTGGAATAACTCCAGCAGTCGTGATCGTCTGATCTCATATGAAGCAAGAGATCGCGATGACATGATGACGTGTGCAGGTGTTGAAGTGCTGTCCCAATTCTTAGGGGTAAGTTTTGAAGCCCTTCCCTTTAACCCTCGGTTGTAAGGGCCAAGGGGAAGTGGAAGGGGTAGGGGTACAAAAATAGAATTGGGATTGGGCCTAACTCTACATTTATCTATAGTTACCTGATGATCTAGTACCTTTAGCCTGGACAAACCACTGTGTAGTTTTAGATAAATGAGAATATTTTAAGAACATCTTTTGTTGAATAAAAAGTGTATGTATACAGCAGTATTTAGCTTGTTTTGACACATTTTTTCTTCTATTTGTGGCAAGGACATAATTGTGGCCAGAGAAAAAAAAGGTAAATCCTTAGTGTTGAGCACTAAAAAGTCATGTGAATAAATTTATTTTAAAAAGGTAGGGAGGCATTTGGACATTACACATAATTTAAATCAAATTAATTTAGTTCGCTGTGGTCAAATTTATGCATATAAAATATATTTTCCCAACAACAAAAACTGTGGCTAGTGAAAATGGCGAGTGGCTAGTAACGTTGGAGAACTACTAGCCACAGTGACTGGTGAACAAAAAAGTCAATGTCAAATCCTGTATATATATATATATATGTATATACACATATTAGGGGTTGCACCGAGTAGTCAACTTTGCTTTTTGATTGTCGTCGGCTAGTCGCGCAGCACAGATCACATGATTTGACCTGAACTTCATGACAGCTTTACACATGAAGGTGGTTCACTGAATGAAACTGCCCTCAGATTATTTAAAGTAATTTTTCAAATGTTATTTTTCTTAAGTCTTTATTTAGCAGCAAACTTATTTAACAGCGCTGATGTTGCATTATTAACTAAATGAAAGTGTTGACAATACATTTGTTTTGCACTAAAATTAGTCATTGGTAATGTTGCATTATTTTTGTGACGTGAGCTGTCAAACAGCATGTGTATATATTTCTTGCAAATAAATCGCAAATTGTGGGTTAATGCAAAACATTTGCATCTTGTGTTTTATTGATGACATCGACCCAACTGTGATAACATAAAAGTCAGCTTCCAAAAAAAGTCGTTCAACCCCCAAATATATATATTTTTATATTATAGCAGTGTAAATCTGTTATCGTCTGTGTGGGTATGCAGAGCTCATTATTTTCTCTTGAACATTTGTCATCGTTCATGTTGATGAATCTGGACACTTTTCATAAACGCCTCGTTTTCAACAGCCAAGCAAAAATGTGATAAGCAGATAATCATTTTACCAGGACTTTAAAGCACTGCCGTCCAAAAAAACTCTGTCTCATAGCTACGCACAACCACGTAAATATTGATTCTGGATCAGTGGACTGTTTTTCCCATCAGGTCTTTCTTAAACGGCTCTCCAGGCTCGTATGAATGAGCACCAGAGGAATGTGTGAAAGATGTGAACCGAATAACAAAAGCGCATTTCAGGGTTACCTGCAGTGCTGGATGAAGAACACAAACCAGTTCATTTACTAGGAGTAAATGTACAAAAGCTAAATATTCAAATTTATTATCAAAACTTGTCATAGAGTGTTAATCATATTGATAATTCATGATATAGTGTAGTTCAAGTTTGCTTATATTATAGCATACATTTTACACTATATAAATGAATGAGTAAATTCAAAAAAGCGATGTTCACACAGGTGAGGACGTTCCGGAATTTTTCTGGATAAGACCGTTCACAAATCCATTGCAAAATACTGGTAATTTCTGACATCATTAACCAGAAATGAGCTCTAAACGGCAGTGCTTCTGTTTGTAAAGACAGAAGGGATCCAGTTTTTGTTGATGATTTCACTTTTATTTAAAGCTTTAGCATTCATGCAGCTGCTTTGTCCCAGAGACATCCAATGGCAGAAGTGCGAATCGCAGCTAAATGTTTATACATTTGACTACATTACAAATTCTGTGGATGGATAAGTATTGTGAACATTCGATGAAAAGATATGGAGGAACACTTACACATGTTGAGATGTAAATACTGTATGTGTGTAAGTTTTTAGCGCTCACCAGAACACTTCATGTGCACACTCGTCCAGCAACTGAAGCAGAGCTTGAAGGTAAACAAACGGCGGTTTATCATAAGCATTTTATCGATACGTTTTTAAACAGTTGGCATTAAGGAGGAACATTTGAAACATTATCTGACCTACAACTAGCAGCTAAATGTGTCTGGAAAAATATTCAAAGGCTTTTATTTCCATAAACAGCACGGATGTGAATGCGTCTGAATGTTCTGATTGGCTGGAGTAGACGTCTCACGTCAGCGCGTTCTTAGCGTGAACACGCTCTTTCCGGCAATTTTCCTTCTGCGCTCACACAGAGCAGCATTCCGGCAAATTACTGGTAATGTTACAACGCCTCTTTTCGGAAAATTGCCGGAACGAATTTACCGGTATTTTCAATAAGGGCCTGTTCACACCTTTCCGCATAGGTCTGTATGTGTGAAAGGGGCTATTGTCTTGTTTTCAGAAATATGTCAAAATTATTTTTGTATGTATATTTTTTATGTCATAAATTAAATGTCAAGATTATTTTGCTTTCCGATTGGCCGATTATTTTGCTTTTTTTTTCGTCTTATTATTTCTGAAAACAAAACAATATTGTTTGCTTGTCTAAAAAGCAGTTCTTGATTTAAGAATTTTTAGATATTTGAACTAGAAACAAGACAAACATTCTAAATAAGAAAAGCATTTTTTGCAGTGATGTTAATTTTAGCAAATAAACACTGTTCCTTGTGTTATGTCCAATGTTGGGTGTAATTTTACTGTAATTAAATTACTTTTCCACTGAAAAAGTAAAGTAACTAATTACTGTTCATTTTTAGGTATTTTAATTACAGTTACTTATAATGTACCTGCGTTACATTGTAAAATAATTAAACTCGCTGAATAATCTTACACAATTTTATTAATTTATGTTCTAAAGGCAAAAGTAAACTCTGGCGCTTTAAAATCATCGTAGTGTAGATGTATGTGATAGAGCCGTGCGCCAGTTTGCTGCTAGTCATAAAGCGGAAGATGTCGGACTCAGCTGAAGCGAGTGGCTGTTTTACCAAATGAAAATATTCCCAGACAAGAACATTACAGTATTAATCAATTTATTTTTCCTCATTGCGCGCCTGCGTGCTGTAGCGCATAGATTACTATGAGAAAGGCTAGGATGACTACGCAGATGTGACAGAGGGAGTCGGCGAATTTAACATGACTGATGCTGCTCTGTTTACAGAGTAATAAGACACCTTTTGCTCGATCGGATCACAGGTAAACAAGAGAGACACAATCCAGTCACTTCCGATCATACTGCACGGGCTTTCATTCTAACACCGCGAAAAATAATGCTTTTTTTGTAAAGATTGCATGATCCTGCCTGATCGATAGATATGCAGAATAATATTTAAGAAGGTTACACTGCATACTAAAAATTATTATGTATGTAATTATTATAGATTTTTTTAAAAATAGAATATAATAAAGATGATTCAGAAAACTAAAAGGCTAAACTATTTCATGTTTGACTCATATGTTTTATCTAAGTATTTATTATTTACAGAGTTACATTTTTATTATTTGTCCACTCAAGGTTTATAGGGATTTCAAGAAGTATTTAGTTAAGTTACTTATTGAGTAATTAAGTTACTTTTCAGACACAGTAATTAGATAAGTATTTTAAATACAATATTGATTAAGTAATTAGTAATTAGTAATTAATTACTTTTTTTAAAGTAACTTACCCAACACTGGTTATGTCTTTTTTAAAATGTATTAATTAATTTATTTACTATGTTCACTGGCTCATTTAGGAAAACTCCTTGTAAAAACAAGTTAGGCTACACCTCTAATCATTCCTTTATTGATTTATTCATTTTCTTTTCGACTTAGTTCCTTATTTATCAGGGGTTGCCACTGCGGAATAAACCACCAACTATTTTGGCATATGTTTTAGGCAGCGGATGCCCTTCCATCTGCAACCCAGTACTGGGAAACACCCATACAAACTCATTCACACACATACACTACGGCCAATTTAGCTTATTTAATTCACCTATACTGCATGTCTTTGGACTGTGATGAAAACCGGAGCACCCGGAGAGAACCCACGGCAACACGGGGAGAGCATGCAAACTTCACACAGAAATGCCAACTGACCCAACCGGGACTCGAACCAGCGACCTTCTTGCCGCCAATCTCTTAACCAATAGTGGATATAAAATGCTGCTTTTTCCTCCTCCTTGATTAACCATAATGACTTCTGGGACTTCAAGCTAGTGCTGCGCTTTCAAGTCTGCATTCGATGCATCTTCGATATCAAGAACACATTCAAGTTCTTTTAGAACTTTTAGAAGTGAACTTTGGCAGTTCATAATGATGTATCATGACAACAAAAGGACACAAAATAGCTGAAAAACACATGTTGAGAAACAGCCAGTGAGTTGTGGACAGGAGACTCAATCTGCACTGATCATTTGAATCAGTGAGTTGTTTACTGGAGAATTGGTTTGACCAGATCATCTGAATCAGTCGTCAACTGGAGATTTGTTCTGACCAGATCAGTTGAATCAGTAAGTTGTCATCTGGAGATTTGTTTTGACCAGATCATTAGAATTGGTTAGACCAGATCATCTGAATCAGTGAGTCGTCAACTGGAGATTTGTTCTAAACAGATCATTTAAATCAGTGAGTCGTCAACTGTAGACTCATTTGGACTGGATCAATTGAATCAGTTAGTTGTTAACTGGACACTCTCTGAACGGATCATTAGAATCAGTGAATTGTTGACTACTCTGACTCGATCATTTGAATCAGTGAGTCTTTGACTAGACACTTACTCTGAACAGATCTTTTGAATCAGCAAGTTGTTGATCACTTGAATCAGTGAGTTGTTGATCATTTGAATCAGTGAGTTGTTGATCAATTGAATCAGTGAGCTGTCCACTGTAGATTCGTTCTGACTGGATAATTGGAATCAGTGAGTTGTTAACTGGACGCTCACTCTGAACAGATCATTAGAATCAGTGAGTCGTCAACTGGAGATTTGTTCTAAACAGATAATTTAAATCAGTGAGTCGTCAACTGTAGACTCAATTGGACTGGATCAATTGAATCAGTAAGTTGTTAACTGGACACTATCTCTGAACGGATCATTAGAATCAGTGAATTGTTGACTCAGTCTGACTTAATCATTTGAATCAGTGAGTCTTTGACTGGACACTTACTCTGAACAGATCTTTTGAATCAGTGAGTTGTTGAACATTTGAATCAGTGAGCTGTCCACTGTAGATTCGTTCTGACTGGATCATTCGAATCAGTGAGTTGTTTACTGGAGAATTTGTTAAACCAGATCTACTGAATCAGTTACCAACTGGAGATTTGCTCTGACCAAATCCTTTGAATCAGTAAGTTGTCATCTGGAGATTTGTTTTGACCAGATCACTAGAATTGGTTTGACCAGATCATCTGAATCAGTGAGTCGTCAACTGGAGATTTGTTCCAAACAGATCCTTTAAATCAGTGAGTCGTCAACTGTAGACTCATTTGGTCTGGATGAATTGAATCAGTTAGTTGTTAACTGGACACTATCTCTGAACGGATCATTAGAATCAGTGAATTGTTGACTCACTCTTACTTGATCATTTGAATCAGTGAGTCTTTGACTGGACACTTACTCTGAACAGATCTTTTGAATCAGTG
Organism: Danio albolineatus; assembly: GCA_903798035.1. Lineage (NCBI taxonomy): Eukaryota > Metazoa > Chordata > Actinopteri > Cypriniformes > Danionidae > Danio > Danio albolineatus. Next base: position 1,766,884 of record CAIGQQ010006944.1, read on the forward strand.
AGTTGTTGATCATTTGAATCAGTGAGCTGTCCACTATAGATTCGTTCTGACTGGATAATTGGAATCAGTGAGTTGTTAACTGGACGCTCACTCTGAACAGATCATTAGAATCAGTAAGTTGTTTACTGGAGAATTTGTTAGACCAGATTAACTGAATCAGTTACCAACTGGAGATTCGTTTTGACCAGATCATTTGAATCAGTAAGTTGTCATCTGGAGATTTGTTTTGACCAGATCATTAAAATTGGTTAGACCAGATCATCTGAATCAGTGAGTCGTCAACTGGAGATTTGTTCTAAACAGATCATTTAAATCAGTGAGTCGTCAACTGTAGACTCAATTAGTCTGGATCAATTGAATCAGTTAGTTGCTAACTGGACACTATCTCTGAACGGATCATTAGAATCAGTGAATTGTTGACTCACTCCGACTCGATCATTTGAATCAGTTAGTCTTTGACTGGACACTTACTCTGAACAGATCTTTTGAATCAGTGAGTTGTTGATCATTTGAATCAGTGAGCTGTCCACTGTAGATTCGTTCTGACTGGATAATTGGAATCAGTGAGTTGTTAACTAGACACTCTCTCAGAACAGATCATTAGAATCAGTGAGTTGTTGACTCACTCTGACTGGATCATTTAAATCAGTGAGTCACTAACTGGACTCTTTCTTTGAACCAGATCATTTTAATCTGTGATTTGTTGAGTAGAGAATTGCATTGACCAGATCATATGAATCAGTGAGTCGTCAATTGGAGACTCATTTAGACTGGATCAATTGAATCAGTTAGTTGTTAACTGTACACTCTCTCTGAACGGATCATTAGAATTAGTGAATTATTGACTCACTCTGACTTGATCATTTGAATCAGTGAGTCTTTGACTGGACACTTACTCTGAACAGATCTTTTGAATCAGTGAGTTGTTGATCATTTGAATCAGTGAGTTGTTGATCATTTGAATCGGTGAGCTGTCCACTGTTAACTGGACGCTGTCTCTGAACAGATCATTAGAATCAGTGAGTTATTGACTCATTCTGACTGGAGCATTTGAATCATTGAGCCATTAACTTGACACTTACTTTGAACCAGAATGTTTAAATCAGTGAGTTGTTGACTGGAGAATTGAATTGACCAGATCATTTGAATTAGTGAGTCGTCAACTGAAGACTCATTTGAATCAGTGAGTTGTTATCTGGATACTTCTCTGACCAATTCATTAAAATCAGCGAGTCGCAGACTGAAGACTTGCTCTGACTGGGTTATTTGAATCGGTGAGTGATTGACTTACTCTGACTGGATCATCTGAATCAGTGAGTCATTGCCTGGGGACTCACTTTGACCAGATAATTTGATTCAGTGAGCCTTTGCCTGTTTAGACTCGCTTTGAACAGATCATTTAAATTAGTGAGTTGTTGACTAGAGAATCGCTTGCAACAGATCATTTGAATCATTGAGTCGTCAACTGGAGACTCATTCGGAGCGGATCATTTAAATCTGTAAGTTGTTAACTGGACACTCCTCTGATCGATTCATTAGAATCAGTAAGTCGCCAACTGGAGACTTGCTCTGACTGGGTTATTTAAATGGGTGAATCACTGGATCGTTTGAATCAGCAAGTCGTTGACTGGACACTTACTCTGAAATAAACATTTGAATCAGTGATTTATTGACTGGACTCTCGTTTTGACCCATTCATTTGTATCAGAGAGTTGTTATCTGGTCACTCCTCTGATCGATTCATTAGAATCAGTGAGTCGCTGACTGGAGACTTTGTGTGACTGGATTATTTGAATCAATGAGTCATAAACTGGAGATGCTCTCTGTCCAGATTATTATGATAGGTGAATAGTCATCTGGAGATTCACTTTCAACAATTCATTAGATACACTGAGTCACTGCTTTGGGGACTCGCTTTGACCGGCTTATTTAAATCAGCAAGTGTGTAGACTCACTCTGAACAGATCATTTGAATCAGCGAGTCGTTGCCTGGGGACTCGATTTGCAACTGACCTGTGATCTTCAGACTCTGTTGTTGGTGTTTTGTGCTCTGCTTCATGCATTGGTGTTACCCGTCAGATTCAGACCGGTGGCTGAACGCCAGCAACACACACATGCTTTTCATTCATCTAATGATTTCCGCCGGTTATTTTCCCTGAAGCACATGTAACACATTTCATCCTACATATCTGTGATCTGTCTTGGGCAACTTTGGGCAGCCGTGCAATTTTTTATTTCCTTTTATAGTAGGTAGATTGTAAAGATTGTGTTTACAGTGGTTGGTTTGATAGATATCTGCATTATACAAAATGACACTTGTAAAAAGGTACTTTTAATATTATATTAATAATTATATTTACATATATTTTTTAAAAAATTTGCTTATATTAAAAGTTAATTGGGTTGTACACTACCTGACAAAAGTCTTTTCGCCTATCCAAAGTTAAGGAAGAACAAATAATAACTTGACTTAGTTGATCATTTAGTATCAGAAGTGGCTTATATGAAAGGCAAGCACCTCTAGATTACCCTTATTTTACCTAAATAAAACATGATCAAGCCTTGATTTTTAATTATTTAATTAGGACATTAAGGTCTGAGGCAAAAGTCTTGTCACTTAACAGAAATAAAGTACAGTAAAGAATATAAAGTCATGGTGCAGTGGAGAAAGAATGAATATTGTGTATGACTGCCCTGAGCTTGGAGGACTGCAAAGAAAGCATTCCTGCAGGACTCCCAGAGTTCATCAACATTCTTTGGATGCATCTTCAATGCCTCCTTCTTTATCTTACCCCAGACATGCTCAATAATGTTCATGTCAGGTGACTGGGCTGGCCAATCCTGGAGCACCTTGATCTTCTTTGCTTTCAGGAACTTTGATGTGGAGGCTGTAGTATGAGAAGGAGTGCTATCCTGCTGAGGAATTTGCCCTCTCCTGTGGTTTGTAATGTAACGGGCAGCACAAATGTCTTGATACCTCAGGTTGTTGATGTTGCCATCCACTCTGCAGATCTCTCGCACGCCTCCATACTGAATGTAACTCCAAGCCATGATTTTTCCTTCACCAAACTTGACTGATTTCTTTGAGAATCTTGGGTCCGTGTAGGTTCCAGTAGGACTTTTGCAGTATTTGTGATGATTGGGATGAAGTTCAACAGATGATTCATTGGAAAAATCTACCTTCTGCCACTTAATCAACTAGAAGTCAAATTATTGAGTGTTGCTCTTACAACTGAGATGGAGGACAAGACTTCTGTCAGTTAGTGTAGTGTGTTTTGTTCCAAAATGTGTTCTTTAATGAATGTGTATTAATTTTTTTTATTAAGCAGAACTGCACAGTATCTGCATTCACACCTGTCATCTTTAGACATATTAACATCTTCTGTGTGTTTATTTGAATAAGAATTGTACTTTCAACCACCAATAGGAGTATAATTCTGGTACATTCCAATCTATTCTGCAGAGTTCCACTGATTTACCCGCCAAAATCAATAGAAAGCGTTCTAAAGTCTGCAAATTCTGTCCAGGCCTCAGCGTAGCAGATTTAAAAGGGAAAGTTCACCAAGAAATGGAAATCTGCAGTTAATTTACTTGCCCACAGGCCATCCAAGTTGGTGACTTTTTCAATCTCTTCCTTTTTTAACGCACAAAACCCCGATTTATGTGTTTTTCTACTCTTAAAAGGAACCCCAGGTATAAAAGTAATAGTTTTCCCCGTTTACTCATCCTCGGGTTGTTCCAGTTTCTTCAGTTAAACATAAAATAAGATATTCGGAAGAAGTGGAAGTCAATGGCTCTCAGTTTCCAACAATTTTCAAAATATCTTCAAACAGATCTGGAACAAGGGTGACGTGGTGGTGCAGTGGGTAGCATGATTGCCTTACAACAAGAAGGTCGCTGGTTCGAGCCTTGTCTGGGTCAGTTGGCATTTCTGTGTGGAGTTTGCATGTTCTCCCTGTGTTTACGTGGGTCCACAGTCCAAAGACATATTCTATAGGTGAATTGGGTAAGCTAACTTGGCCATAGTGTATGAGTGTGTATGGATGTTTCCCAGAGATGGGTTGCAGCTGGAAGGACATTCGCTGCATAAAACATATGCTGGATAAGTTGGCGGTTCATTCTGCGGTGGCGACCCCAGATTAATAAAAGGAACTAAGCCGAAAAGAAAATGAATGAATGAATGAATAAATGAATGAATGAAAGGTCTGGAGCAAGTGGAGGATGAAAAAAAACCATTAACTATCCCTTTAAGACTGAAATATGTAGTAGAAAACCATGACAAACTGTACATTATATAAAAAAACAATTGACTACAAGGGGTTTCCATTATTTAGGTGCCTATAAGATTGGTGAGAGATTGGCTTTTAGTGACCACATCCACTACCAGGTGGCGATTGTTAGAAGAGTTGGATCAAAATACTGTACCATGATTTTTTTATAGACTTCACAAGTTTAAATGTGTATTGAACTGAATGAAAAAGTCAATGCAGATGATTGATCAGATCCACTGGAATCATTAATTTTTCTTTAGTTTTCTTTAGTAGATTGATTCAGTAACACTCACAACTGTTGACAAGCATATCAGTATATTTAGGCCCAATCCAAATTCTACCCCTTAGCCCTTCCCCTTACCCCTACCCCTCGTTTTGTACGTTCACGTCAAGGGTTAGTGGTGTCCCAATTCTCTTTAGCTTGAAGGCGTAGGGCTAAGGGCAAGGGGTATACACCCCTTCGAACAAAGATTTTCCAGGACCACACTTCAAACGGAGGGGTAAGAATATTTCCCAGAATACACCTGCCACAGCGGCAGGATAGCTGAACCCGGAAGTAAGGAGATCCACAAATTAGTATTTTTTGTCATTATTACAAATTTTTATGACTAACAAACATATGTTTTAATATATTCATAACCGCGTTCGTCTTTTACCGTCATGCTTTAAAAAAAACACACACAAAAAAAACGGTAAATTTCGCGATCTATAATCCATAATCATAACTCATGTACAGCCGTCATACAACATTCTGACTCACGATGACACTCAAATACCCTGTCAGTAATGTCTAGTGGCTGGGAATAAGCTTTTACAGTGTCTGCTATAATGTTAATGTTGTTTTGGTGTGTTTACATAGATAAATATGGCCACTGTGTAAATACACAGTACAGTTCTGATCTTATTGCCACATTAGATCAATATGATAACATAATATACACCTTCAGTGATTTCCTGAAGATAAACACCAAACAATAACACAACTGGAATAACTACAGCAGTCGTGATCGCGATCTCTTGCTTCATACGAGATCAGACGATGACATATGATGACGTGTGCAGGTGTTGAAGTGCTGTCCCAATTTTTAGGGGTAAGTTTTGAAGCCCTTTCCCCTAACCCTTTGTTGTAAGGGCCAAGGGGAAGGGGTGGGGGTGCAAAAAAAGAATTGGGATTGGGCCTTAGTGTGTAGCAGTTCTTCGCTCTGCTCAGATTTCCTCATTTAGCAGATGCTTTTATCCACAGCACACTCAGAATCACTATTTGTTTTTGTTGGTGAGAGTGTCTGGTGCATGCAGAGGCGATTCATCACGTTGTGTGGACCAAAGGTCCCCTTAAATATAGCAATATCAGTCATTTTTGACCTTTTGGGGACATTACTTTGGTCCCCCTGAGGAAAAAAGCTCATCCAGAATGAAGTATTTCCCTTGGGCTCAGTCTCTATTTCAGAGGTCGCCACAGCAGAATGAACCGCCAACTATTCCAGCATATGTTTTGCATTCATCTATAGCACATGTCTTTGGACTGTGGGGGAAACCTGAGTACCTAGAGGATACCCATGCGAACACGGGGACAACATGCAAACTCTACACAGAAATGCCAACTGACAGGGCCAGGACTCAAACCAGCTACCTTCTTGCTTTGAGGCGACAGTGCTAACCACTGAGCCACCGTGCCACCCTGTGGATAAAGTATTTGAAAAATGTAAATCTGTTTTCTTTGAGGGTTCAGTTGGGGCAAGAGGACAGAATATACAGTCTCCACAGTATTAAAACCATTGCATCTATGGGGAGTCCCCATAAAACATGAAAATCTTACATGTGTGGTGCATGTGTGTGTGTGTGCGTACTGTATGTTGCTCTGTTTCCAGCTGGCAGTGAGTGTGTGTGTGTGTGATTCAGTGCCGAGGTCTCATTAGCAGAGCCGTTCCTCTTTTGGCTAATTATCCCGGCGCTCACATGTGTCCCACACCTGGAGCCAAGATGGCGGGGAGAAAAAACATCTCATCCCACACCGCAAGTTTGGGAGCAGCACATCCCGAAGACCTTCAATCATTCGCTGGGAGAGAAGACACCCTGAATCCCTGGGGAAACGGAGGAGAAGACCAGATGAGGACGAGTGGTGTGTGTGTGTGTGAAGTCGAACTCTTCCCAGATCTGACTGATACTGGACACCAGCACTAACACACTGACCCTCCAGAGCTTCATGTTCAGCAGAGCTTTCGCTAATCTGACACTCATCAGCAGAGCAGATCCAACTGGACACTGTCATGTGATGAAGATGAAGGATGTTCAAAGATCTCAAAACACTTGTCTGTCATTTTATTTGTATCATTTATATCTAAAGCGTCATTGAAAACTCTAGTGCAGTCAAAAGGAAATCTGACAGATCTGCTGTTTATGGATCTTTTGAATCAGTAAGTTGTAGATTCTTTTGGACCAGATCATTTAAATCAGTGAGTCATCAACTGTAGACTCATTCTGAAGAGATAGTTTGAATCCGTAAGTTGTCAACTGGTGACTCATTCTGACCGGATCATTTGAATCATTGAGTTGTCAATTGGTGACTCATTCTGACCGGATCATTTGAATCAGTGAGTTGTCAACTGGTTACTCATTCTGACCGGATCATTTGAATCAGTGAGTTATTGTTTAGAGATTTGCTTTGACCAGATCATTTGAATCAGTGAGTCAACTGTAGACTCATTCGGACCAGACCATTTGTGTCAGTGAGTCGTCAGATGGAGACTCATTCTGACCTGATCATTTGAATCAGTGAGTCGTCAACTATACACTCAATCTGAGAAGATGATTTGAATCAGTAAGTTGTCAACTGGTGACTCATTCTGACCAGATCATTTGAATCAGTGAGTTGTCAACTGGTGACTCATTCTGACCGGATCATTTGAATCAGTGAGTTGTTGTTTAGAGATTCGCTTTGACTAGATCATTTGAATCAGTGAGTCAACTGTAGACTCATTCGGACCAGATCATTTGAATCAGTGAGTTGTCAACTGGAGACTCATTCTGACCAGTTCAACTGAAGACTCATTCTGAACAGATCCTTTGAATCAGTGAGTCGTCAACTGGAGACT
>CAIGQQ010006944.1:1787180-1809851 GCA_903798035.1 Danio albolineatus
GTGTGTGTGTGTGTGTGTGTGTGTGTGTGTGTGTGTGTGTGTGTGTGAGTGTGGTTGATAAATGCGCTGAACTCCACATCCACTGGGCGTTTTACAGCAGAGTTGATCTGACGTCAGCGCTCTGATTGTTTGGCTGGTCCTGTTTTTTTTTTTTTTGTACTCATAGATGAGAAACCACACCTGAGACTGTTTGAAACAATTCAAAATAAATAAATACAAATTGCAGTCGTGATAGTTATGATAGTGATTATGATAAACAGTGAACCGCTGCTATGCTTAAGGGTACAGTGCAAATATTATTTATGTTAATTGGCATCACACTAATGTTTGTTAAAATGATAAACAGCGGTAACTTGACAGTTGATTGACCTTTTATTTTGATATTAATTTTAGAACGTTAAAGAACATTTCTTAAAAGTTGATATAGTGTGGAAAGCTTTGAAGTATTGTCCGAAAGAATGGCGAGAATTCTAGAACAGAGATTTAAAGGAATGTTTGAGGATTCTAAAATACTTTTGATTGATTTTTTTTAGTAATTGAGAATGTTTGGTTGAAGTCCTGAAAATGTTGTGAACTGTAAAATTGTGAACTTTGAAATTCTAAAACAACTGTTGATTGAAATTGTAAAAAAAAACATAGAACGTTCTAAAAGAAGGTTTGATAGACATCCTGAAAATGTTTTGAATGCTGAAAAGCATTAATTAGAAATCCTAAAAAAGTAAATGCTGAAAGAAATTCTGAAAAATATAGAAAATTCTCAGTTTAATTGAAATCCTGAAAAATGTTGTGAATTTTGAAAAAAATGCTAGAGATCCTCTTTTTTTATTCTGAAAGAAAGTTTGATATCCTGAAATGTTTTGAATGCTAAAAGAAAGTTTGACTGAATGTTAAAGATTCTAAAAGAATTTTGAAAATTCTAAAGTAAAGTTTGAGAGAAATTCTGAAAATGTTGTGAATTCTAAAATAAATTTGGACTGAAGATGTAAAGGAATTTTGAGAATTCTAAATAAATTTTGATTGAAATCCTGAGAATTTTATGAATTCTAAAAGAGCATTTAATATAGAAAATTATAAAAGAAAGTTTGATTCTGAACGTTTGATAGAAAGCCAAAAAAAATATATAGAAAATTCTAAAAGTTGAATCGAAATCCTGAAAGATGTGAATTTTGAAAGTTTTTTAGAAATCCTTTTTTTTTTTTTTTTTTTTAAAGTTTAAAAATAAAGTTTGATAGATACCCTGAAAATGTTTTGAATACTAAAAGAAAGTTTGACTGAATGTTAAAGATTCTAAAATAATTTTGAGAATTCAAAAAGAATCTTTGTTTGAAATCCTGAAAATGCGCTGAATTTCTAAAATAGATTTACTTAAAAATATATATAAATTACAAAAGAATGTCGAGAATTGTACAGTAAAGTTTGGTTAAAAAAAGTTTGGTTGAAATAATGTCGAGCATTCTTAAAAAATGTTTGATTGGAAATTTGGGGAAATTTTGAGGACTCAAAGCATTTTGAGAGATATTCCAAAAAAATATTGAGAATTATTTTTGAGAAAGAAATCCTAAAAATGTTTAAAATTCTAAAAGATCAAAAGACGGAACTTTTAAAAGAATGCTGCTAATTCATATTCATTTCTATAATTTTTTTTTGAACAAACATTATTCATAACTTATGTTTAGTGTGTGTGTGTGTGTGTGTGTGTGTGTGTGTGTGTGTGTGTGTGTGTTCAATTCAATTTGCGAGACTTAATCTCTGCACTGACAACTTTTGATGTGAAAATGTGTAACAGTGACTTTTATTGACCTTTTTTTTTAATAGTTTGAAACAATACATTGTTTGTGTTGGTCATGGAAATTAGATCAAGAATTCGATAATGAGCTTTTGCTTTCTTTTATTTGAAAGATTATGTTCTTTAGAGTACAGAGACAATTGTATCTTTATACTTCATGCACTGCCAACCACTTTAAAACAGGATTCATGTGTGTTAAAGTGTTTACACAAGCTGAGGTGTGTTTGGAAATGTGTGTGAAGTGTTGATAGTGAATTCAAATAATCATTAGTAAACTTGTTTGTGATTTTGGTACCTTTTTTTTTTTTGGTTAACCAGTGAATCTCACAGAGTTTTCATTGTAGAGTTTCAGTGTTTGCTTCTAAATGAACTTTTCAGAAAATTTGAAGGATCTGTAGAACCTTTTTTCCACTAAGAAACACTTTGTGCAGCTTGGTATATACTGTAGGATTCCATAGATGTTAAAGATTTCTCTTGTAACCATAAAAATCGATCAAATATGTGTTTTGTCCAGTTCAGATTTCCGGAGTCTGTAATTAAAGTCAGATTGATGGACACTGGAGGAAATCTTTTTTTTGTGTGTGTGTGTGTGTTTGAATGTGTGTGGCGCGGTTCCTCCTCCGGATCTAGATAAGATTCCATTGTGCTGAAATCAATATCTGCTCTCATCCACAGTCAGACATTCATTCACATCCACACCCAAAAACTCACAGAGACCTCTTCAACCCGGCTGATCAATACTCACATCACTCATGAGGACTTTATTTATTTATTTTTTTTCATTTAGGAAAAATCCTGTAGTTAAAGTGTAGTCATACGTCAGGAAACTCATGTTATTTTAAGTGGATCATTGAACCCTTGTTTTTAACTAGATTGGGCTCGGAAATATAAAGGTTACAAAAAGCTAGGAAAGGAAAAAAAAAATAGTAAACAAAAGTTTCAACTTGTGAAAGAATGTTGAGAATTCTATTAGAAACTGTAATAGAAATCTTGAAAAATGTTAATAATTTGTAAAAAGTTTGCTAGAAATCCTGAATATATTGAAATTGTAAAAGAAAGCTTAATAGAAATCATGAATATGTGGAAACTTGTAAAAGAAAGTTTGATAGAAAACATGAATATGTGGAAGATTGAAATCCGGAAAATTGGAAATCCGGAAAATGTTGATAATTGTAAAAGAAAGTTTGAAAGAAATTCTGGAAAATGTAGAAAATTGTAAAAAAAAGAAGAAAAAAAAGATAGAAATCCCGAAAAATGTTGATAATTGTGAAAGAAAGTTTAAAGGTGCTGTCTGTAAGTTTTTGACTCTTCTAAAGCATAAAAGTACCATAATATGTTTGCAGATATTTAAGAAACATGCTAAGTGAACATTCTTTATCTGAAAAACAATGCTGAAGTTAGATATTCTGCTTCGAAAATGTGCGTTTCGTGCCGGAACGTCTGTCTTTGTTTTGGTTCTTTTAACCCGCCCAGTGCTAGCTTAGCCAATTATATTTCAGCACCCCGGGTTGCCTTGGTGGAAAACAGCTTATTTCATTCATTAAGTCGGAAGGCTCTCAAAGTTTGCGTCTGTGACCGAAATGCGACCTCTGGTGGACAGTAGCAGATTCCGTATTGAGATGCAGATTCAGAGTTCCACATGAGGTGGCTATTAATGACCAAATAATCTAATTATTACAAATGTAAACATTAGGCAGGCTGGTTGCATTATAACATTTTGTCCTAACAACAAGCTATGTGACAAGATTTGCAGTGATAAGCAATTTGGACCAGATGAAACATGACTTAAATTTAAATAAAGTCACTCAGAAGCGCAGAATAGTGCACTTACTGCACTCCAACAAAACAGTAAGGTTTGTAATCTAATGAATGCATATTAAACTTAACATTATTAAATGCACATGTGCATGCAATATCACTGATATGTGTTGGTTTGCATTATTTCACAGTTATAAAGTTCAATTTCAAACAGATCTTGAAATGGTTTATTTTATTTTCAAGATCTGAGGCGAACTATCTGCCTGCTGCTTTCTGTAGTATGACAATAAATATCATGTAAAACTGCATTTAAACTCGCATTGTTAGCATTTAACACTGAATAAAGCACATGAGATATACCTGAGGTGATTTTTGTCAATTTTATGTTGTTCAGCTGTGAGAAATAGAAGCTGTTTTTAAAATATCAATTTAAGGTGTTGGTTAGGTCAAAAACTCCATTTAATATGAATATTCCTTCTATAACTTAATTTTATTTCAAAATCGGCCTTAAATCAGCCTTCAGGCTGGAGAGTTAGGCACACTTCTGTTAATGTCGTCAATCTGGCAACCTGTGCTTGTGTTTGTTTTGAACCAGGCTTGCAATACCTAATTCAACCACTGGGTTTCAAACTTACATACTACACCTTTAATACAAGTCCTAAAAAGTGTAGAAAATTGTAAGAGAAGGTTTAATAGAAATCCTAAACATCCAAACAGTGTAGGAAAAGCTGTGTTTTTGATAAAAAGACGTTTGTTTGTTTGCTATACCCATCTTTGTTTGTTATTCAATGCATAAATCTGTTGCCGGTGATGTAGTCAGTCCACACAACTAAATACTTCTGCTAGTAATGTGCTATCAGGGCTAGTAACATGTACAGTATAGACCATTTGGACGGATATAAACAATAACATTGGTCCTTGCATATTTCCTGTTTTAAAATTTTAATTTCCATAGCTTCTGAGAATCCAAATAGGTTCGCATATTGCTAAATAATGTTATGATGGATATTTTAATGTGAAGGTATGATTATTTTGGCTCTTTTTACAGTTATGAAATAGTTTGACAACAAGCAGGAAATGTTCATGGGCCAAGGACATCATCACATTGAAATGGTCTATACTAATATAGGCTATTAGAGTGCAGGTTACTATAACTAATATTAACCTTTTTTGAGGCTTCTGAAAGGCCAATATGACTTTACAGTTAGGAGTATATCCCCACCTGCTGCCTTGGAATGCTCTTGCCAGCACTTCATATGGCTTTTTGTATGGACGAAGATCTTTTTAAAACCTTGTGTAAACCATGTGCATGTGTGGGTGAGATTTGATGTTTTTTTAAAAGGAGGAGGATAAACTCTCTTCACAGAAATACCCGTCTACATGTGGACATGGCCTTTGAAAGAACTTTCTTAAATCTGCTTTAAGCCGATCCCTCCAACAGGATTTGACCTTCCACCATTCAAAGTGACGCTGTCTTCAGAAATCTCAGTTATCAGATTCAATCCCAGGGTTTGAAGCATGTTGTTGTTGCAGTCTGTGATTAGGGCAGTGCTGTTTCAGAGCGATTGAGTCTTCTATCAGTGAGAGGATGTCATTCACATCACAGACAAGCCCTGATCCGCCTGCTATCACACACACTCACCATTAAAGCTCAGGAAGAGGAGGCTTTTTATATGTCATTCATTCAGGGTTCAGTGCTGTCAATGCTCTCGTTCGGCTCAAAACCTCCATCTCAGACCTCACGCGCCCGCATCAAGCGGGAACGCGCACAGTCCAAGCGCGCTCACAATCGGCGCGATACAGAGACACAATAACAAAATGAGTGCTCGACCCGAGAAAACTCGAGCCGAGCACAACATACAGGACAAGACAGAGCTAGTGTCTGGACTTTGCCACCAAAACAAGAATTAACAAGACTGGAGTGGCAGAACCCTGACACTAAATAATGAGATTCTAGCTTAAAACCTTTTTCAGTCATGCTTTAATTGATAAAACACATAATCGTCCTAAAGTTTTGTTTCATATCGATGTGTTTGTGTGTTTGCAGTGTGTTCAGGCTCATCAGGGTAACAGAGACTCCCGCGTCCTTTGGGTCAAAGATGACAACCTGCTCACCACTGGATTCAATCAGGTCACTTTTTAACACAATGTTTGGTATTTTGTGATTATAACCCACTGTTTATGGCTTTATCAAATAGAGTCAAATGTAATATGTGAGTGTGTTTGCAGGTGAGGCAACAGGAAGTGAGACTGTGGGACAGCAGGAAGTTGACCTCATCTATCAGCGCTCTCTCTTTGGCCACCTCCAATTCGTAAGTCAATATGGCTGATTTTCAATATGGCTGATTTTCTGTGGGTTTTGTATTGACAATTCGAGACAGACAAGACATATTTCACAAAGGAGACCAACGTTTTTCACTAGTTTCAGCTGTGTGAGGTGCTGCTCGTGTGTTTACATAAGCAGCTGTACTGTGAAGTGTTTACTGGGCTGTGTTGTGGCAGTGCTATAGCAGCAGTTCTGGGTTTCCTCTGCGGTTCAGCCGGAGAGATGTGCATGGAGTCAGAGGAGAAGAGGGTTTGCCTAAAGAGGATGTTCGGTGACACTTTACTTCAAGGAGGTGTTCTATCATGACTATCATGACACCTTTAATGTCATGATATGACACATGTTATGAATATCAGGCCCGGCCCTAACCAATTTGGCACCCTAGGCAAGATTCCATGTGGCGCCTGTCGCATCACAGTAAATTCCTTATACTATAATGTACATGAAGAGTTTCGTTGCAAAACGAGATATATCCATTTTGAGAAATGTTGGTTATTTGACATTATTATTGAAGACATCAACAGTCAACTTTCTTCACAATTTCTGTACGTTGAACTATTACTTGAGCTCAGTGAAGGCCAGGGACACATATTCTTCAAATCCAGGATATTTTTTATTGAATTTTATTTCCATAAATAGTTAATAAATAAGTCAAAAAGCATGCCAAAATGCAAAATATTTATTTTAACATTGTCAAACATCTTAAATTGATTAAAATTAATAAAAACTATATGGAACAGTATATACAAAGATGGTTATTAATAATAAGATTCTGAGACAGTTAGTTTTGGCCAGAACGTACACAATATAACATAACTTTTTCTTTTTCTTTTTTTTTGCTGGGGCACCAATGGCTTCACTGTGGCATTTGAAGAAAACTTTTGGATCATCAGTGGGAAAATTATCAATAGATCGTAAATATTCATAATATTCAAAAACATAATGCCATAAAAGACATAATGTGACTATGGAGTGTGCCAGTAATCCAGGGAAGTCCCTGAATGAAAAGGTCAGATTACAACATACCGGCTGAGCTGTCAGAGCAAACTAACAGCAGGATGTTTATCGTTTCAACCATCCTTAAACAGCTTCTGACTAATTGTGATTAGTTATAATATAGATAAGTAAGATTAAGTTAGTTAAATAAACGGCTTGTAGCTTGTTACAGAAAGAGTGTAGACTCCTTCCACACCACTGCTGAAAAACAAACCTGTATGATCTGAGCAGACAGAGCCGCGATGGCACAGTTCCTGTTGCACCGAGTCCATGGACACAAGCTTGCGTCGTCCTGTCATATTTAATGACTTATTTCACTGTTACAATAATAATATGTTATTATTATTATTATTACTGTTGTTATTATTATTATTATTATGCAGCTGGAATGACCGGCTCCAATTCGTCATCAAAATCCATGAGGTTAGCTCGACTCTGAAGCTTTGATTCTCTGACTGACAGACGGACGTAGCCTGTGACTGACAGCTCGCCTACAGTATAAACAATTCAATGGCAAATGAGTTTAGTTAGCCTAGTGAATCCTCTTTTTAAAAGCATATGTTTTTTTGTTTTGATATTATCGTTAAATCAATGAGCAAACTCGGAGCACTTCGCCGGCGGTGACTCTCCTCCCAGGGGATGCTGCGCTCGCGCATATAGCTGTTCTATATATAACAGTTATATAACTGTTATATTGCACTTTGTAATGAAACTGGTCTGGCGGATATCGCATTATGCTAAAAAATACATTTTGTAGTCGGCCTAAAATGTTCATTCTTAAATTGTGTTAATGACAACAATTCACACATAGATAAGGGAACATCTGAACAGTGATTTCCAATCATAAAATCCAAATGTCAAAAAATGTTGTTTATCGCGTTTTGCAATCAAACTCTTCATATATACTCATAAGAAACTTAATAGCTTTGTCTTGGACATTCTTTTATTTAAATAAAGCAATTTCACATTTAAAATACCTAGAAAGAAGGATTTGCAACGGTGGGACTGAGAAACCTCAGCTGTGCATCTGAAGACAGAAGAGGGGTATGCAAAGTAAGGGTGTAACGGATCACGGTTGATCTGTGATCCGTACGGATAACAACCTACAGTTAGGAACGCACGTGACCCGTGGATTAATAACTTTTTTGAATTTGCAGGTTAATCCAACAATTATAATGTTAGAGATCGCCTCCCGCATCATTCAAATCACGTGTATGAAAGCATTTTGGCTTCCCTCTAAAATATAATGATGACAGAAAAAGTTGTGGTGGGACCTTAATGCTTTCTTAGGTTAGTGTTAGTGTCTTAATCTGTCATAAACATGATTGTCATGAGGCCGCTATTATTGTGTCTTGACTTTTGTTTCTGATCACTGTTTTCCAATGAATAAAATGTCATTAAAGACTAATGTCAAGGTTATGACAGATTTATAACAAGTCATACCATTGTAAATGCAAGAGGACATTGTTTGAGATGTCTTTATTATGACAATTTCACATAAACAAAGACATCTCAAACAATGCCACCTTCGCATTTAAATTGTCATAACTGAGGTAATGACACTTAATAATATAATGATAAACTATTTTATGTAGCTCCTTTAAAAGTAGCATCTGAAAAAGCTCTTTACAAACATATAAAAGGTATTTAAATCAATCGAAGTAGGTGAATAATTTGATTTTTAAAAATGAACTCATACAACTAAGAATAATAAATAAACCATTTCATGTCAAAACTAAATCCGCATCTGATTTGACTGCTAAACTGCTCTGTGATTGGGGTTGGGGGAACACATTTGCACAAATGTAATAATCATGCTGAAATTGTATATTTCACACCCTTGCCATGCAAAATATGATGGAAAACTATGTTATATATCTATTTTAGGAACTTCTAAATATTTATTAAGGACCCACAGATTTTCTGGAGCCCTAATTCGTCCCTGTCTCCAGTTCATTTGACATTCCACCATTATATCTGACTTAGTTGATGTACTTTTTTTTGCATTAATTATTTATATTGTCTGAAATGTTTGTTATTATATTTATTATCTTATTATGTATGACAAATGTATTTGTTTTTTTTGTTTGGAATGCAAACATAAAAGTACAGAACTAAAAGATATATAAAAGGACACATACATGAACGGCAAACAAAGCATTTAAAGATCACATAAAAGCTACCTTAAAAAAGATATGTTAATGACAGTTGTCATAAGCATACATAAAATCTCCTTCACAATCCATGACATGTACAGTATCGTGATGATTATGAAGGTTTGCTAACAGTCTTAGAATCACCCTCTTCAAGTAAAGTGTTAATGGATACTCTCTTAGAATAAAGAGCAGATTCAGTTATTGTTGTTTTGCTTGAATGTTAAAAAGTTTGAAATGATTTCAGCAGCGTTGTGGACTTAAGACTCCAGTTTCAGATTTGATGACGTACAACTTGACACAATCAAACGGCACTTGTGTCTTGACTTGGATGTGTAAATCTGTGCTGCACATCACCAGCCAAAGCAAGCTTTCTGGAAGGTTTGCTTTGGCTAGATGTTTCAAACTTGCAAATTCGAGCCTAATTTTAACTCCAGTGGTCTATGATGTTTAAAAGCTGGATTGAACTTAACAGAAAGTTTGCTGTGTCAAGCTGTTTGGAGATTCAGAAACTAATTTCAAATGAGTGTTGTTATGACATTTGCTGTCATGGAATAAATTGCAGTGAGTGTATTCTGCTCCAAACTAAAGCTGTTTCGAGCTAGCAAAATGAACTCACTGAAGCTAACCTCATTTTGGCTTGATGTTTTTAAAATCTGTTATATAATGTTCATCACAGAGGGTACTTTAAATGTTTTTGCCAGTCAAAGATCAAACTTTCTGGAACTTTTCAAATAGAACCGGGGGAATAAATTAAATAGCAAAGTTGTGATTATCATGAGCTTGTCAGGGAAGCACATTTGTGTTAGTAGTAAATAATCTTCTCTGAAGCCTAGAGGGCGCTCTCTCACAAAGCAGTGATTATCATGAACATCTTGTCAGGGAAGCACGGTTGTGTTAGTAGTAAATAATCTTCTCTGAAAGCTAGATGGTGCACTCTCACAAAGCAGTGATTATCATAAACATATTGTCAGGGAAGCACAGTTGTGTTATCAGTAGTAAATAATCTCCTCTGAAGGCTAGAGGGCGCTCTCTCACAAAGCGGTGATTATCATGAACATCTTGTCAGGGAAGCATAGTTGTGTTATCAGTAGTAAATAATCTCTGAAGGCTAGAGGGCGCTCTCTCACAAAGCTGTGATTATCTTGAACATCTTGTCAGGGAAGCACAGTTGTGTTATCAGTAGTAAATAATCTCCTCTCAATTCTAGATGGCGCTCTGTCACAAAACTGTGATTATCATGAACATCTTGTGAGGGTAGCACGTTTGTGCTTGTGGTAAATACTCTTCTCTGAAGGCTAGAGGGCGCACTGTCACAAAGCTGTGATTATCATGAACATCTTGTGAGGGTAGCACGGTTGTGTTATCAGTAGTAAATAATCTCCTCTGAAGGCTAGAGGGCGCTCTCTCACAAAGCGGTGATTATCATGAACATCTTGTCAGGGAAGCATAGTTGTGTTATCAGTAGTAAATAATCTCTGAAGGCTAGAGGGCGCTCTCTCACAAAGCTGTGATTATCTTGAACATCTTGTCAGGGAAGCACATTTGTGCTTGTAGTAAATACTCTTCTCTGAAGGCTAGAGGGCGCACTCCCACAAAGCAGTGATTATCATGACCATCTTGTCAGGGAAGCACAGTTGTGATATCAGTTGTAAATAATCTCATCTGAAGGCTAGAGGGCGCTCTCTTACAAAGCTGTGATTATCATGAACATCTTGTCAGGGAAGCATGGTTGTGTTAGTAGTAAATAATTTCTGAAGGCTAGAGGGCGTTCTCTCACAAAGCTGTGATTATTATGAACATCTTGTCAGGGAAGCACGGTTGTGTTATCAGTAGTAATAATCTGCTCAAAGTTTCGCGATTGATGCAATGCACTTAGCCTAGTACAAACATGCTTTTGCTGGATAACTTAACATTCGAGAGAGACGGTTACCATTAGGAGGGATGATAGCCCCCTGCATTCACACCAGATGCGGCACATGCAGAAAAATCGCGATATTTGCGTCTAAATAGACGTGTAAACATTTAGAGTTTACCCGCTATATTCGCGTGACAAATGGACTTTACAATAGACGCAGTTTCGCATCATGGGCAGGGCTTCTGGAGGCTTTCAGCGGTGCTTCAGACTGAACTGAGCCCATTTTGATGAGCTGTTGTCCGGTGTTGGCAGGAGGATTTCCCCTCAGAACATCAACAACATGCACTACTTCATAATCACGCTCCTACAAGAGTTAGCTCCTGATTGGTTAATGCGGTGCGAATGTCCGCTCAAGTTCGAAATTTCCAACTCGAACGATTTGCGCAAAATGCGCACCAAACGCACAAAAAACGCTCAACTCTCGCTGCTTTATTCGTGCAAATCGCGTCATTTTTGTCACCTCATTTGCGCAAAAATCTTGGCATTGACTTAATATGTAAGTCAATGCAAATTCACTCACGCATGAGGCTTTATCCGCGTCTTGTGTGAACACAGTATAATACAATGGTAAAGGAAACACTACATCCCAAATGCCAACTAAATCCCAAATTTTTCATTTCCTTAAAATAAAATAGTTTTCCCTGCCCACCCAATCCAAAAGATCTGTTCCAATCCAAAATAAAGAATATAATGAAAAATAATAAATAAAGTAAACCTTACCTACCGATAGCTCATAAACTATTGATTGCATGGAGTGTTTTTTTATTGCTTGAATAAGTTCATTGTTCAGATGTTTCAAGTGCACTTATTTTTTATTTTTATATATATATATATAGTTGTTTTGGAGTGACTGCACTACATACACTTTTTATTCTAGAAAACAGTGTTGAATTGTGCATAAATATGCATGTTTTTTATTTTATTTTATGATGTTCTCCAGTTCATTTAATATTCCACCATTATACCTGAAGAATTTAATATACTTTTGTTCCCACAAATTATTCATATTGTCTGAAATCTTTCTATATTTTGAAAACATTCCTCCTCCTTAAATGTATTTTGTTGTTATAAAAATGCCCTTTATAGCTTGTCAAATTACAAATTTTCTTCTATCGTTCATAATGTGACTAAACTACAAATGTATTTGCATTCTGGATTCAGTTTGAATCATATTTTGTGCACAGATTTAATTATTTAATAAAAAATAAATAAAATCTGAATTTATTGATGATATAAACACATACTGTACTTCATCGGCAACCTCTCACTTGTTGAATTCACACAGTTGAAACAAATTTCACCCACTTCTGTCTGTGTCTCTCTAGTCAGGCTTAAGAAATCCCCTCTGTGGTCACAAAATCCCCCTCATAAAGTAATACTTTACAGATTTATACTATGGAAATGATGCATATATTATAAGATCCATGAATGTTTTGCAAGAGCACAGAAGCCTGTTTCGAGAGCCAGATTTTGACTGTATTTGATTAATTTGTGTTAATTGAAACGGGATGAAGGATTGGCCGTTGTGTATTTGGTTGATGAGACAGTTTGAAGATCATCTGGTGTCAAGCTGTATGACGGTTTTATTTTCCTCATGTTAACATCAGCATAGACAGCAGTTAATGCTTCAGCGCGCTCCTAAAAATAAAGCTTCCACTGACCCTTTTTCCATCAAAATCATGCCAAACGAAGCTGGAAATTTTAAACCAACTTTACACTCCACAAAAGACTGCTGGAAAAGCGAGAGCGCTGCCATTTATATTCAAGAGTTAATATTATTTACGAGCTATTTATGCTGTAAATTTGTGCTTAATATGCACTGTTGAAAAACATACTGTTTAGGGAACTATTAAACAACACAATGTAACTCCTAGCGTTCTCTTTATTTTTTTGAGCAGTATAGATAGGTGAATACTCCAGCCACTTGATTTTGAAAATGTAACTGTTTATGATAAACAAAATATTAAATATGATATATAAATATATGAGCAATTCCATGCAAATGTCAACCTTGCCTTAAAAAAATTAAGTTGTCACCAAAATAGCGAAACCATTTTAATTCTTTTTGTGTATTCTTGTATTTTATAGTACTCTAGAAATACTCAAAAATGTCTTGGTCAGTGTTTTCAAACAATTATGTTTCATTTACAGTCACACAAGTGTCAATTTCACATCTGTCTCATCCATAATGGAAAAGTTTCACATCCATAACGACACTTTTTCATCATAAAGGCAAAAAAGTAAAATAAAATAAAATCAATTATGTTTGTTCTACAGAGAGCCGACTCTTATCATTTAGATTAGCATTATTTCTTTTGGGTTGTGCAGTTTAGATCACAGAATTTCTACAAAGTATGTTGTATGCTGCAAACTACCAGACTTTTTTTGCCACATCCATAACGCATGTTTATTTTCCTGATTTATTCATTCATTCATTTTCTTGTCTGCTTAATCTCTTTATTAATCTGGGGTCACCACAGCGGAATCAACCGCCAATTTTTCGAGCATATGTTTTACGCAGCAAATGCCCTTCCAGCTGCAACCCATCTCTTAAAAAAAGTTCCTTATTTAAAGTATAAAAATTGTTTACAGATTGATATTTTTCTTATGCCATAACTCTGTGTATAGTTGTTTTGGGAAAAATAAACAGATGCGTCAATATAGTGTTAACATATACCTTCTACATATCTGTACATATACATATCTGTGCGTTTATGTTTTGAGTTTTTACTGCAAATGTCACGTCCATAACGCTGGAATTGCTCATATACATAAAATAAATCTACACAATACATTACTGCAAGTTTCATATGTGTGATTTGATGACTTGTATTATACTTATATTAAATGTTTGATTTATTATGTTATAATTTATAAATATAAATACATAAATATACTTATAAGACCTGAAAATGTTCTTTTCCTGATTATCTGATTTAAAAAATTGACAAATTTTGATAATATAAGACAAAAAATTCTTTAGCAGGATAGCGCTTCTTCTCATACTGCAGCCTCCACATCAAAGTTCTTGAAAGCAAAGTAGGTCAAGGTGCTCCAGGATTGGCCAGCCCAGTCACCTGACATGAACATTATTGAGCATGTCTGGGGTAAGATGAAGGAGGAGGCATTGAAGGTGAATCCAAAGAATCTTGATGAACTCTGGGAGTCCTGCAAGAACGCTTTCTTTGCCTTTCCAGGTGACTTTATTAAGTTATTTGAGTCATTGCAGAGATGTGTGGATGCAGTCCTCCAAGCTCATGGGAGTCAGACACAATATTAATTCTTTTTCCACTACACTATGACTTTATATTCCATACTGTACATTATTTTCTGACAATACTTCTGTCTAAGCAAAGTCAGACCTTACTGTCTTCATTAAATAATTAAAAATCAAGGCATGATCATATTTTATTTTGGAAAATAAGCATAATCTAGACGCCTTTGTCTTTCATATAAGCCACTTCTGATAACAAATGAGCAACTAGAAGTCAAGTCATTATTTGTTGTTCCTAAAACTTGAATAGGCGATGGCTTTTGTCAGAGAGTGCACATTCTGAGGGTCAAACCTATATAGATTGTGAGGATGAAGTTTCAAAACAATCCCAACATCCCTAAATGTCCATGTTTAACTTCTTGGCCCATTGCGCAAAGTGACCTTAGCGTAATCTTAACGTCTCCTCATGTTTGAATACTTCAAAAACACTTTTCATTCACTTCTGTTCTGCTGAATTGAGTCCAAATGACGGTGATTATGACAGAGAGTCAGTCGTGTTGGAAATCTCCAGCACGAGGCCACAGATGTGTTGTTTTCACCTATCCAAACCTCCTTTTTCTCTTGCGCTTTCAGCTGCACGTCAGATCTTAAGAGTCCAAAAGCTCGCCTGCTGTTTCATAATCTGCTCTTTTCTGAGAGAGAAATCTGATGCTTTATCAACACTATTACTCTCGATTTCCTCAGTTTCGGTCTTTTAAAGACATTGGGCCGCGAGCCGAGTTGCTGTCTTTAATTGTGGTCCAGAACAAACTGGAATCAAGAAGTAAATTGAGGGGAAAATGCAATCACCACTTCCTTTCGCTAGCAAAAAATAAAAAGCTACAGGTCAGCTGTTGTTTGTTATCTGAAAATGTGTAGCACAATGAGCCAGGAGAGATAATGCTGGTTCTCTCGGTTCCATTCAGATCACAATCTCAGTCTTTGGCATCGGCTGCGACACAAACTGACGTCTCACTGCATTACCACACAAATATCAGACTTACATGGGAATTTTTTTTTGTCTTTTTGATATTTCTGAACCCTTATTTTATTTATTTATTTATTTATTTATTTATTTATTTATTTATTTTGTATTTTATTTTATTTTTTATTTTTTTATTTTTTTTGTTTTTTTGTTTGATTATTTGTTTATTTGTTTCTTTATTTCCGTTATTTACTTTTCACTTACATGTTTTTGTTTATTTATTTATTTACTTGTTTGTTTTTGTTTCCTTTATTTATTATATTTCGCTTCACTTATTTATTTAGTCATTAATTTATTTACTTGTTTGCTTTTATATTCTTCATTTATTTACTTTTGTTTACTTATTGTTTATTTATTTACTTGTTTATTTACTTATTTACATATTTACATATCTTTTCTTATTTGATTATTTATTTTTTATTTACTGACATTTTTATTTATTTATTTACCTGTTCTTTTATTTTATTTATGTATTTGTTTTGTTTTATTTATTTATTTATTTAGTTAGTTAGTTAGTTATTTTGTTTATTTTTTGTTTGTTTTGTTTATTCATTTACATATTTATTTATTTATTCATTTATTTACCCGTTTGTTTATTTATTTATTAACATATTTATTCATTTGTGTGTTTAATTATTCATTTATATATTTACTTTTTTGTTCATTTTTTACTTTATTTACTTTATTTATTTTCATTTATTTATTTATTAATTCAATTAATTGCTTGTTTGTTTGATTTTTTGTTTACATATCTATTTATCTATTTATTCATTGTTTACTTAGTTTATTTTTTCATTTGTTCATTTAATTACTTTTCATTTGTTAATTAATAAATGTGTTTTTATTTATTCATTTATTCATTTACTTGTTTGTTTGTTTTGTTTATTTATTTACTTTTATTTATTCATGTATTTATTTATTTTTGTGTCTATCTATTTATTTATTTATTTACTTATTCATTCATTTATTTACTCATTAGTTATTTATTTACATATTAATTTTATTTATTTATTCATTCATTTATTTATGTATTTGCTTGTTTGTTTGGAATTTTATTTATTTTTGTATTTATTTATTTTTACTTATTCGTTTATTTATTTATTTATTTATTTATTAATTTATTAATTTATTTATTAAATTTCCCATCTTATAAACTCTCTCTACTATGATACAGTTGTTTTTCCTGTACTGAACCCGTTCCACATGTTGTACTGCTGCTGGACTCACTGGTTAATGGATGGGTGGTTTAATTGGTATGGAGTATAACAGTCATCATCCCCGTTTCCCATATTGAACTGATTTCAATCTCAGTTGGAGCTTGTTGCGTTCTCCAGCCCCATCCCCGTCCACACCCCACCTCATAAACATAATTATAATGACTTTAATTGGACCTTCTGGCCCGGTTGCAATCAGTGAACTTTACCATTTGGCTCAATTGCAACCAGCTTTTAGAGTAAACATTGGCAGCAATGTTCACCGTCCAGCCGCTTCTTCTGACATTTATTTCCTCCAGGATATGAACTCGGGATGGACAATCACACCTAGACAGCCAATTGATCATCCATTATGGAGCTTAGTGGATGTTTGCTTCTTACAGGATGCTGTGCTATAAAAGAAATGCAAAACTCCTCAGCAGGAGGTTGGGGTTTTCTCTAGCTAATTGTTCACAGTTGCTGCAAATATCCACAAATATATGCATCCATGCGCGCTCCTGACATTGAATCGCATCAGTCGGGTACCAACTGTTAGGCATTTCAGATGCTAAAGTGTTTTGTAACCATGCATTAAACCATGCATTTTTTTGGGTCATGTATTGTCAGTTAAATCAATAATATTACTGAGCATTAAGTGTCTTTTGAACCCCAGCTAAGGCAACCAAAAGTGATCAAGTACACCCATTTCTATTCTTTTCATAAAGAATTGTCAACTGCAATTCTGCACATTTGATTTTATGCACATTTTTTAACACATTTTCGTAGGTGTATGCATTGCTAGTCATGCAAACTTTGGGAAATATTAGACAACATTTTAATTCTGCTCTAAGGCACTTTGACAAGTATAATAGCGTCATTATGCAGCTCGAGCATTTCATTGTTTATTCAGTTCAGTAAAGTTCAACAGTTACCAAATAAACACAGAAGACAGCTGTGTCCTTATTTCGCTCAACTGAGTTTAGCCCTAGTGCAACAAAAGACCTGAGAAAAAGTTTTTGTGCTCCAGTGTCATGTAATATATTTTTGGCAATTTTCAAAAATACATTGAATGGGTCAAAATCATTTTTCTTTTACACCAAAAAAAAAAACCCAAACCTCCCCAAAACATTAGGATATTAAGCAAAGATCATGTTCCATGGGCATACTGTACAGTACTGTGCAAAAGTCTTAGGCCCTCAGCTACATTTGTTTTAATGAGGGTATAATGACATTACATATTACTTCTCATTCTCTTTATTAAAATACAACCAGAAAATACTAGTTGGAGTCTAGTTGGATTTTTATGGGTCTGATTGTTTAGGACGTATGAAAGAAAGAGTTAGAGAAAGGTGAAAGAATGAATGAAAAATACCAGAGTTTCTGTCTTTGTTTGATCTCTGCTATGTTGTTGTCAATATTGCCTGAATTGATGAAAAATACAGACAGATTTTAATTCGTAATTCATGTAATTCCTACTATGTAAAATCTAAAAAGTTAAGGTAACTCAAACCATTTGAGGAAACTGATTGCAACAAACCATTTAGTATTGTGAACTTACTCCATTTGAATAAACGAAGCAATTTGAGCAGAGTAAAACCCAATAAATGAAGAGAACTCAAACCAAACGAGTACTGTAAAACACAATAAGTTAAGACAACTCAAACCGTTTGAGGAAACCAATTGCTATGAACCATTTGAGTTAAAAAAACTAACCTATATGAGTACTCTGTACTTACTTCATTTAAGTTGAAGTAATGAGTAGGGCCAGACGGAATCTGTGGACATTTTTAGCTATTTAAAAATAAAAAATAATACTTTTTAAAGCTTTTATTTAATGTTTACAATGCGAATCCAATTAGATCCACTTTAATTGGTAAACAAAGTAAGCCTCTCACATAAAATCTCTACTAAAAGACAGAAAATATTACTTTACAAACTGTATTGTAAATAAATCATATAAACATTTTCATATTAGAAAATATTAGGGCTGTCCAGAAATTAATTGTGATTAATCACATCCAAAATAAAAGTTTAACATAATATTTGTGTGTGTACTGTCTATATTTTATTATGAATATATAAATATACAAATGCATATACTTAATAAAATGTTGGTTTATATTTAGATATCTAAAAAATATATGCGTATGATACAAACTTTACATTTGAATATGATGTAACTACTGTGATGTAACTTTTTTATATATAGTTTTGGCTTCTATGAATGTGTTTATCACATATACATAATAATTATATATAACACACACACATATTATGTCAAAACAAAATTTTATTTTGGATGTGATTAATCACGATTAATTTTTGGACAGCCCTAGTAAATATTATTACAAAAATTTATTTAAAAACTGAATAAATATAAATTTACACACAATTACACCAGTAAATAAGCAGAATCAACGATGGGCTAAAAATCTCTCGAAAATCTGCGGAATTCTGCGTGCGCAGATTCCGTGTGGGCCTAGATATGAGGTATTTAATTACCTTCAACACTGAGTTCAAAACTCTTTTCAAATGAGTTGAATTAACTTTTCAGTAAATTTTAAGTTAACTACACTAATTTCATTTGATAAAGTTGAATGTGGGATTTTACAGTGTACTAAAAAGCACATAATTTGTAATAGCTTTATTTCTCAGCATGATAATGACTCCAAACACACTGCTAATGTAATTAAATCATATTTGGAGAGAAAAACAGCTCATTAAGCCAAGACAGTCATGAAGTGGCCTACACTGAGTCCAGACCTGAATATCATGGACAGCATGTATAGGCAATATTATAGGCAGTATGGGACTCACATAGAGAGAAAAAGAAAGATATATTTTAGTCAGTTTACGTTCTCAGAATTTGTTTGAAAGTGTACCAAGAACACTTCTTTGAGCTGGTCTTGGTACGCTTGTTTGGACCTCTTTTGGTGCACACCCAAGTTTGATTGGTGCTTTAACAACTGCCTAAATGAACTACACCAAAAAGGCAAACAAATTCTGCTACGTTTTAACCAAACTAAATGAGGCAGATGTGAAAGCACCCCTTAGTGTTGGCGCAATTTGTTTCGGCAGGTGTGAAACTGCATTTATGCAACCCAGGCTTATTGTGGATATGTACCCAGGTCTACATTTCTGGGGATCTCGAAATACATACCAAGAGCTACGTCTGCTTTCAGTTTTTGTATTCAGAAATCCACCTGTGTACACTTTTTGATTATCTCAAAATGTTATCGTATGTGTCATATCCTATGTAAATCCACCACAGGCCGCAACATGCATTTCAACCGAACAGGTCACTGTTGACTGACCAACTGACTCACCCACCCACCCACCCCGTTCTCTAAACTCAATCGATGTTTTAGTGTTTTGAAAAGCAATCTAGAAAAGAATTGTATGATTTTACCACGTTTTCAAATTTGACCAAGTTTTCTTCCTGTTTTTTGTTGATTTTTGCCTTTGTTTTACCTGGTTTCTGAAACTGTTCTACGCTGGACTCGAACCCTGTCGTCACGGTCCACTCCGCTCCACATCCTAAGTCTATCAGCATACGTGTCGAGCTACTGGGGAAGCCAAATGGAGCCAGGTGGTCAGCCATAGCGCGAAAAGGAACAGAAAGTTGTCAGCGATGTTATACCACCCCAGAGCGTTCGTTTTACAGGTGAAATCCAGCCAGATGTACCCTCAGGTACATATTTGAAGTTTCCTAGAAATGTAGACCTGGGTACATATCCACAATGAGCATGTCTTTTAGTTATGGCAGAACACAGATAAACGTAAAGTTGTGAAGAGGTCCTCACTGCCTGCTGAATTTCCTTAACTCTTTGTTTACTTCCATGTGTTGCACACGTGAGTTTTCTCCTCATTATTTCTGACCAATCAAAATGCAGTTCAGGAACTTGTCCAATCATCGACTGATGTGAATGTTGTCATGTGATTTTCTTTGGTTCATTTAGACTGGTTCGTTCAGAGCATTCAGGGGGGATGAGCATTAGCAGTTATTTGCTTTCCTATTTGATACCAATCATAGCAAGACAAGTATCGTAAATATCGGTAGCGATACCTTATCGGTACCTTATATCTAGGCCCACACGGAATCTGTGCGCTCAGAATTCCGCAGATTTTTAGCCCATCATTGATTCTGTTTATTTACTCCTGTAAATGTGTGTAAATGTATATTTAATCAGTTTTCAAATTAATTTCAGTAATAATATTGACTAATATGAAAATATTCATGTGATTTATTTACAATATAGTTTGTTAAAGTACTATTTTCTGTGTTTTAGTAGATATTTTATAGGAGAGACTTGATTAAAATAAATTCTGCATAAATCCACAGATTTAAAAAAAATACTCAGCAGAAATAGCAAAAATGTCCTCAGATTCTGTCTGGCCCTACTTATATCTTACAGATACCAATACTTACTACTACTAATGAACACTACAAATGAAGTGTTTTATAGTTATTTGACAGTGGGAGAATATTATAGTTCCCATTCCTGTTCCTATGTACTGTATGTAAATATTTATATGCTATGAGGCGCTATCATTATTATTTATAAGATATTCTAAAATTAGCAATCACTTATTAAGAAAAATTACATAGAAGGGATTGATACTTAATGATCGATTTAACATTGCCTATATCGAAGATATTGATACTTCAGGATCGATCTGACCACACCTAGCAGTTGATCTGGTGTGAAACTGAACCAAAATGGCTAAAAAATGCTATAATAGCTGCGTCCCAAATCGTATACACATGCACTATTCTACACCATTTTGTAGTATAAACAGTGTAGGTAGTGCGTTCACACTAAAAACTCTACAAATAATAAGTGCACTTTAATTACCCGGATGATGCACTCATTCCACCGGTAAAATGAAGTGTGGAATGATGGACTCTTCACGCACTCAACGACCGCAGCCTTGCTCACGTAGCGGAAGGGGCGGAGCTATCGGGCGCACATGTTAGATAACTTTATGTATTTTGGATTGTGAAAGCAAACTTCTCCTAGGAAAGTGATTACAGCGCCTCCTAATGGTGAATGCGGTTATACTCATGGCAGGTATTATTTGGTATTTTGGTAATTTTTTTCATTAATTTGGCAACCGTCAAACATCATCTCAGAAACGGTTTGAACTTCCGCTTAGTAAAAAAGCTATTACATGCACTACATACATATACTATGCTGTTGAGTGTGTAAGTGCATAAGTACATAGTGCATAAGTGCATAGTGTGTCATTTGGGACGCAGCTAATGTTTGGTCTGGACCAAGAGAAAGCAAGTCTCAAAGAACCCTAATTGTCTTTTAAGCTCCAAGCCAAAGGCCAACTAGAACACCATCTCCTGGATCTCCACGGGTTTGTTATATGGAGTATTGAGTGTTTAACAGGGTCTCGGAGGTTTGGGTGGGGTTTTGTTTTTTTGACTTGCCCATTTTCTCTGGCCACGGCACACTCAGGCATCTGCTGTAATGGATCCACACTGGCTTTAATCAGACGGATTGAGGAGCCTCACTAATAAACGCTCTGCCTCCCTCTTTCCCGCTTCCCAAATCAAAGCCAGATGAAGCGTCCAGGCCTGGATTACCAGCAGCTGCGCTCCCGGCACCCAGCGCTCCAGAAAAATGGTGAACGCTGTGTTTACGTTTGGCGTGTGTTGGGCCGACTGTACAGTAGTTTCATTTTCCTCCCTCGACGCTCTTTTCCTGCTGTCAGTTGGCTTTTCTCTTTGAGCCGCTCTGAATAGATGGAGCCGGATTCCTCAGGTGCTGCGGTCCGCCTCAGATCTGATCCTGAAGGTCATGTCCCAGGGATTCACGTCCCAGGAGTTGAGCTGAAAACACCACCATTTGCAGACTTACTGGTGTAGTTTGAGGAAATGTAAATATATAGTGTATTGTCAGAAAAGTGGCTGATTTAATACTAATTCACAGTTTCATTTGTTTGAAAATGAATCATTTTTAAAAGGAGGCGTACAAAATGATTACTGACATAGAAGCTAGGACAGATGTGTTATGTGGTATGTGTTATTATTATTATTATTATTATTATTATTATTATTATTATTATTATTACTGTTATTATTATTATTATTATTATTATTATTATTATTATTATCATTAGTAGTATTACTGTTGTTATTATTATTATTATTATTATTACTATTATTATTACTGTTATTATTACTGTTATTATTACTGCTATTATTATTATTATTATTATTATTTTATTATTACTATTATTACTGTTAGTATTATTATTATTATTATTATTATTATTATTATTATCATTACT
>CAIGQQ010006944.1:1809951-1828328 GCA_903798035.1 Danio albolineatus
TTATTATTATTATTATTATTATTATTACTGTTATTATTATTATTATTTCTGTTATTATTATTATTATTATCATTATTATATGTGTTGATAATATACATGCATTTATATGTTTATATGACTAATGCGAAATCAACAAAATGTTGCAAATTTTTGCGATCCTGCAAAATTCCCTTAATTTAAACGCAAATAATCGCAAAAAGTGTAAATAATCTCATAAAACATCCAATTCCAAACCATATAATCAATTCATATATGATTGTTTTTTATTGCTGCTATTATTATTATTATTATTATTTTTATATTTATATTATTATTAATTTTTTTTATTGCGAATGGTAAGTACTCTTACCAATAGTTATAATCTTATATTAATTATTATATATTAATATTATCTATACCAATATCTACTGATTGTCTTTGCTGTTTATACATAATTCCGTTATATCCATTTGTGTTCTATTACTGTCTTTGTGTACTTTATTTATCGAATATTGTATGTTTTGCACTCTAAATAAATAAATAAATAAATAGGTAGATAGATAGACAGACAGACAGACAGACAGACAGACAGACAGACAGACAGACAGAGGCATGTCCCCAAACCCCTCCTCCTATCCTACACTTCATTGGAGGATGAGCACATCATATTAAAATAATGTAATGTAATGTGTGTATTTATGTAGTGCATTTATTGTGTTTGGCCATACACCCAAAGCGCTTCACAATCATGAGGGGGGTCTCTCCACGCCACCACCAGTGTGCAGCATCCACTTGGATGATGCGTAGGCAGCCACAGGACAACGGCGCCAGTGCGCTCATCACACATCAGCTATAGGTGGAGAGATTTCAGTAGATGGGGATGATTGGGAGGCCATGATGGTTAAGGGCCGAGAGGGAATTTGGCCAGGACACTGGGGTTACACCCCTACTATTTACGAGAAGTCGGATTAAAAGAATGAATGAGATCGTACAAATTAATACAAATTAGCCGCTAAATCAGAAAGTTAGGAATTGGCATGAGGTTGCATTGATTGGTGGATAATTATGTGTGATATGCTTGTATGCTGCAGTAAAATTACATTTGAGTAATGCATAAAGACAAACTAACTAACTAACTAATAGTGAAATTTGAGGAATAAGGTCTTTAACATCAGTTGGGGGTAATAGAGACCTTTTGGAGTTAGAGACGATGCTTGAAAAGGTTTCTAGTGGCTGAGGTGGAAAAATTGGGGCTGCCAAATGTGGTACAGTACCACGATTTAATCTTTTCTCCTTGCATAGGCTGTCAGGAACTCACTTGTGTTTTTTTCCCCCTCATGTCTGTGTTTTTTACCTGATGACCTCCATCTTGAGCTCGAACGCAATGGGAATTCAATGAAACGGCACATGCCGAGGACTAATAAAGAGCTCTTGGGCCTTTCTGAAAGATGGATGTGGAAATATTTGACAGCTGGTGGTTAAAATCCCCCATAAATCCCCAGCGTTTTTTGTATCCGACCTGCAGGTATTTTCAAAGTGTCTGTGGAATAAAGTCCCTTATTGTGTCGTTGGGAAAAAAAAAAAGAATATGTTAAAGAGTTAAACAATATGGAAAACACTCCCTTTTCCACCTTTTTTTCCAGCTAAATGTGGCTCCCTTCTGAATAATACCAGCTCAGCAGAAATAAATTCCTCATTTAAAACCATATTTGCTGGAAAAAAGATGGAAAAGGAGTTTTATTTCTTTCTTTTATCCATCTTTTTGACAACATATTAACTATTAATAGCAAATAGACAATGCTCATTTTAGCTATTCTAAAGAAGAGAAGGAAATATTTATTAATAAATGAACAAACAAACAGTAAATAGATTAAACAAATAGTCATTAATTAATAAACAGACAAACAAACAAATCAAAAACAATTAATAAATGAATGAATAAATAAATAAATAAATAAATAAATAATACTTGAATAAATAAATGAATCAATTCAGAAATAAACAAATTAACAGCAAAAATAAGATAAACAATGAATTAATTATTAAAGCAATAAATATATTAATAAATACATACATTCATCAATTCGTAAAAATCAAACTGATCAGCAGCAAAAATACAATAAATACAATAAAGTAATGAATAAATAAATACATAAAAATCATTAATTCATAAACTAACCAATTAACAGCAAATAAAAAAGTTAAATACAATAAATAAATTAATAAATGAAGTAATGAATAAATGAACAAATAATTACATAAACTCATTAATTCATAAACTAACAAGCAAATTAACATAAAAATACAAAAAATAAAAACAATTTCTTAAACAAATTAACCGCAAATAAAAGTAAAATAAATACAATAAATTAATTAATTAAAAAAGTAATAAATTCTTTAATTCATAAACAAACAAACACATTAAGAGCAAATAAAAAATACAATAAATGCAATAAATAAATCAATAAAGTAATAAATAAACAAACAAACAAACTAACATAAAAATTTAAGTTAAATATTAAAATAAAAATAAATGCAATAAGCAATTAAGTAATAAATACATACATATTTATTATTAATTTAATAAAAATAAGAATTTATACATAAATTCATTCATTTATAAACAAACCGCCATCAAAATTAACAGCGAATACATAAATAAATAAATAAATAAATAAACAAATATATAAGTAATGTCATTGATTGATTCATTCACTCCTTCATACCAACATATCCCTCTTGGTGCTGTTGAAAAAGAATTTGAAAAACTAAGAGAAGATGAACAAAAACTTTCCCACCTCTATTTTTGGCAGTAAATACTGTTTAGCTTTAATGAAGAAACCGCTGAGCTGATATTATTCAGATGGGACTTCACGAACTGGTGTGTTGCCAGCTTTCGCTTAACAGTTTGTTTGATGGGAATTGTTTGGTTGCTGTGTCTATTAAAGGGGTTGATTATGGTTTTGACTTTCTCATTTGTAGTATTGTGCTGGAAGAGTCTGACTGTAAATGTATAACAGCGTCTCTCTGGTGCCTCATATCCAACTGTTAATGCTCATGTGCTGAATACGTCTGCTCATGATGACACTCATTTACTGGACTATTTCTAGTGGATTAAATATCAGATTACGGTGGTTTTATGGTTTTTCAGGGTTCCCAGTGTCATTGAATTTCGGAAATCGACAATATTCTAGATTTAGTTTATAATTGTTTTATGCATTTTATGTTTAATTAATGCTTTACAAAAAGGTTTTTATTTATTTATATTTATTTTTAGTATGTTTGTATATCCAACTATTTAATCTTAACATTTTAATAATTACATTTTTAAGTAACCAATAAAAAAAAACTATATATGCAGTGATGTGAAAAAGTTTTTGCCCCCTCTCTGATTACTTTTGTTTTTGTCACATTTTGATGTTTCAGATCATCAAACTAATTTAAATATTAGTCAAAGATAACACATGTAAACACCTACAGTTGTTTGCCCCTTAAACCTAATAACCAGCCGCGCCACCCTTTGCAGCAACAACTGCAAACAAGCATTTACAATAACATGCAATACATCTGTTACAGCACTGTGCAGGAAATTTGGCCCACTCATCTCTGTAGAATTGTTGTAATTCAGCCACATTGTAGAGTTTTCAAGCATGAACTGCCTTTTTAAGGTCATGTCACAACATCTCATTTGGATTCAGGTCAGGACTCTGACTAGGCCACTTCAAAGTCATCCTCAGCAATCCAGAAGTGGATTTGCTGGTGTGCTTTGTATCCTCGTCCTGCTGTAAAAACCCAATTTCGCTTCAGCTTGAGGTCACTCTAACGGATTCTCCTTCAGAATATTTTGGTTCACAGCTGAATTCATGGTTTCATTTATCACAGCAAGACTTGAAGCAGCAAAACAGCCCCAAACCATCACAATACTACCACCACCACCATATTTTACTTGGGATGATGTTCTTTTGTCTCATCAGTGCACAGAGTATGTAAATTACTCATGCGAACACGTTATTCCATGTTTGGTGTGACGTCATGCCGCAGCATCTCAATTGGATTCAGGTCAGGACTTTGACTAGGCCACTTCAGTCTTATTTAGCTATTCAGAAGTGGACTTGCTGGTGTACATAATTCCACGTTTGGTGTGAACTCAGTGTTGATATTTTGTACTTTGCGATAGAAATCATGGTCTGTAGTATATACCGAAGGGCTGAATTGCAGTAGAGCTGGTATATGTGCTGGAGCGTGTTCCTCCAGAGTGTCTGTGGGTTGGTGTGTGAAATGGTTTGGATGTGTGTGTTGAGCGTGTGTTTCACATTAGTGCTTGGTTTCCTTCACTGCTGGCCCACAGTGGCCAATAACTGCTGCCAACAGCCAGTGCCACTTTAACAGACCAAACACACACACACACACACACACACACACACACACACACACACACACGCATACATTCATGCACACCGACTTCTGTTAATATCGAGCTGAAGTAAATGTGATTGCATTTGAAAGGTTTGCAACATGGAAAAATGGGTTTCTGAAGCAAGATAATTGAATCCCTTGAAATGATTTGAATATAATTTAGCATTTCAAACTATTCAAGAGCTGAAAGAAAAAAAGTCAAACTCTTTAAACTCAAACACACACACACACACACACACACACACACACACTTTTTTACAGTGGACATCAATGGCAACTATACACGCAGACACATTAAATTGGCCCAAATTATAGCGAAACCTTCTCATTATTATTTTTCATCATTATATGTACAAAATTTTGAAATATGCATTTCTGTACACACATATTATTATTATTATTATTAGTAGTAGTAGTAGTAGTATTAGTATTAGTATTAGTATTAGTATTAATTAATTTATTTTCTTTTGGGCTTAGTCCCTTTATTAATCTGGGGTCGCCACAGTGGAATGAACCGCCAACTTATCCAGCATATATTTTACGCAGCGGATGCCCTTCCAGCTGCAACCCATCACTGGGAAACATCCATACACAATTCACTAACCCAATTCACCTGTAGCGCATATCTTTGGACTGTGGGGAAAACTGGAGCACCCGAAGGACAGGGAGAACATTCAAACTCCACACAGAAATGCCAAACTGACCCAGCTGAGCTCAAACCAGCGACCTTCTTTATGTGTGGCGATCGTGCTACCCACTGCGCCACAATGAGGCCTGTTGCTATTTATATATAAAACCTAATTTTTTAGCCTGTTTGTTTAACTTTCTATTAATATGGAGTATTTATTAGCATGAAGCGTGATTTTACTCTGCCAGACCGCTGACCCATTTTTTGGGGTCTGTGACGCACCAATGGGGAAGCGTTGATCTGGATATGCTCTCTAATAGATTGCCAAACCTGATGCCATAAAATTGTCCAGCTTCCTCCTGATTTTCATCTGTTATTGGGCTCTGTATCGTCAAACACAATCACACACAGCTGTCTGTTCTGGAGCGGCCGCAGTGACTCACTGTTATTCTACGCATTTACAGCTCGCTTTTACTCGTTTTATGACCTTCAGATTCATATGTCCTTCACTGTTGTTGTCTTATTTATTTATTTGTTCATTTATTTGTTTGTTTATTGATTTGTGTGCATCTTTTTGTCAGCATTTAAATGATAACAAACACATTATTTTATTTATTTGCATCCTTTTGTCAATATTTTAATTATAACAAACATTTATGTACAGTATTTGCATTTTTTTCTTAATATTTTAACTATAAAAACACTTTGTTTGCTTATTTGTTTGTTTATTTGTTTATTTATTCATTTATTTGTGTGCATCTTTTTGTCAGCATTTAAATGATAACAAACACATTATTTTATTATTTGCATCCTTTTGTCAATATTTTAATTATAACATACATTTATGTATTTGCATTTTTTCTTAATATTTTAACTATAAAAACACTTTGTTTGCTTGTTTGTTTGTTGGTTTGTTTGTTTGTTTGTTTATTTAGTTTGTTTATTTATTCATTTATTTGTGTTCGTCTTTTTGTCAACATTTAAATTATAACAAAGACTTTTGTTTATTTGTTTATTTGCATATTTTTGTCAACATTTTAATTATAACAAACACATTTGTTTATTTGACTGTTTGTTTGTTTGTTTAATCTTTTTGTCAACATTTTAATTATAACAAACACATATAAACAAACCAACTGGCAATTTTAACAATGCTAAAGAAGAGAAGAAAACAATAATTAATAATTAATAAATAAATAAACAAGCAGTAAATGAGTGAAAAAATAAGCAAACAAATAAACAATAAAATTAATAAACACAAAAAAATAATTAAAAAAAACCCAAGTATGATATACGAAAACGAATACGATTAATTAATTAATTAATTTATGGCATCTTTTTGTCAGCCTTTTAATTATAACAAGCACATTTATTTATTTATTTATTTATTCATTTTTATATTGTCCAACATTTTCATTATAATAAACACCATTCATTCATTCATTCATTCATTCATTCTTTCATTTATCCACTTATTTATTTGTTTATTTATTTTCATATTGTCCATTTTCATTATAATAAACACCATTCATTCATTTATTTTCATATTTACCAACATTTATTTATAATAAACACCATTCATTCATCCATCCATCCATCCATTCATTCATCCATTTATTCATTTTATTTTCATATTTTCCCAACATTTTAATTCTAATAAACACTATTCATTCATTCATTCATTCATTCGTTCATTCATTCATTCATTCATTCATTCATTCATCCATTCATTCATCCATTCATTCAGCCATTAATTTATTTTATTTTTATATTTTCCCAACATTTTAATAATAATAAACATCATTCATTCATTCTTTCATCCATTTATTTTCATATTTTTTTCCAAAACATTTTAAATATAATAAACACCATTCATTCATTCATTCATTTTATTTTCATATTTTTCCAACATTTTAATAATAATAAACACCATTCATTCATTCATTCGTACATTCATTCTTTCATCCATTTATTTTCATATTTTTTTCCAAACATTTTTAATATAATAAACACCATTCATTCATTCATTCATTCATTCATTCATTCATTCTTTCATCCATTTATTTTCATATTTTTTCCAAACATATTAAATATAATAAACTCCATACATTTATTCATTCATTCATTTGTTTTATTTTCATATTTTCCCAACATTTTAATTCTAATAAACACCATTCATTTGTTCATTCATTCATTCATTTTATTTTCATATTTTCCCAACACTTTAATTCTAATAAACACCATTCATTCATTCATTCATTCATTCATTCATTCATTCATTCATTCATTTAATTTAATATTTTTCCAACACTTTAATTCTAATAAACACCATTCATTTATTCATTTAATATTTTTCCAACATTTTAATTCTAATAAACACCATTCATTCATTCATTCATTCAATTATTCATTCATTCATTCATTCATTCATTTTATTTTCATATTTTCCCAACACTTTAATTCTAATAAACACTATTCATTCATTCATTCATTCATTTATTAATTCATTCATTTAATTTAATATTTTTCCAACACTTTAATTCTAATAAACACCAATCATTCATTCATTTAATAATTTTCCAACATTCTAATTAAAATAAACACCATTCATTTATTCATCCATTCATCCATTTATTTATTCATATATTAATTTTAATATTTTCCCAACATTTTAGTTATATCAAACACATTTATTTATTTATTTATTTATTTATTTATTTATTTATTTATTTGTTCATTCATTTATTTTAATTATAACAAACACATCAAAACAAACCAGCAGACACTAACCATTTTAACAATGCTAAATAAAATAAGAATTAATAAGCATACATGCAAACAGTAAATAACAAGCAAACAAACTATAACACACTATAACTCAAATTCCTGCTGAAAGAAACATTAAGGAAATTCTAGTAAGAAGTCCAGACTTGATGGAAAAAAGCTCAGTTGCAATATATTTAGCAGAAGTTAAAAATTCTGAGCGAATCGTTTCCCTAATAATACTGTGCTTACTATTATTGTCACTCAGAAGCTATTAATAGACAAATAATAATAATATTGGCGTCTAATGGGTTTGAGTAACAGATGTGTATTACTGTCATTGTAAGAGCTGCTCAATTACTCTAACAGTTTGACGTTCAGTGGTTGATGGGCATTTTTTGATGGGCGTCGTTTCAGGTTGAACTTTCCACCCGTGCTGTGGGTTAGTTTAGACAAGTGGACTAGTTCTCAATCAGGATTCTCTTGAAGACCTTTTGACAGAATAATGGCAGTAAGTCATTCGCTTGCCTTCCATCCAACAAGAACGGAAGAAATTAGGACTCTAATGAGATTCCCAAATTCATCTGCATGGTGGGACGCGGGTGGAAATTCCTCACAGTGATTGAAAAGGAAAGCTGGAGAGCTGCTTTTGAAAGAGCAGCAGTGGTCCGTTCAGTCCCTCTGTTTTGTTCATCCGGCTTGAAATACAGTTCGTAACAATGTCTGCATTTGGTGAAGTCAGTTAGTGGCTTTGTGCTGGTTTAAAGCATGTGCACTTGTTTATACACTATAAATCATGGAGGGTTCCACACAATTCATTCATGTTATCCCAACACAAATCAATTAAGTTATCAAATTTAGGTTGATTGAACATAAAACAATTTGTCCCCTAAAAAACTTAAGAACTGCGTATATGAGTGCATCTCACCCTAAGGATCAGGAGGCAAGACAATGCAGGAAGACTGCGTAAAAAACGCACAAAACTGCACTTAAAAAAGTTGAGTCAACTTAAAATTTTAAGCTAAATTTTTAATTTAAGTAACAATCAAATTACTTTTGCTTCTTGTTGAAACTACTTTTGAGTTGAAAAAACACAATTTTAAGTTGTTTTCTGGAGTAAGTAGTTTTATGTTGAGTCCACTTAAATTTGTAAAACAATTAAGTTAACTTAATTTATTTGATTTGGGACAACATGAAGGAATTCTGTGGAACCCAGCATTTTTTACAGTACGGCAATTGACTCGATTTAAGTTGAGACAACTCAGTTGAATTGAGATTTTTTTTTTTACAGTGTTAAGAGTATTGCGATAACAATATTTCTTATGATAAACGCTTTGCTTACCCCTTTGACAGATTATTTAGTTTAAGGAAAAACCGACCTACTTTTGATATATTTTGTTCTAAAAACAAGACAATTTTTTGCTCGTCTAAAAAACGCTTCGTGATTTACGAATTTCAGATATTTGGACTAGAAACAAGACAAAAACTCCAAGCAAGAAACGCATTTTTTTTCCGCAGCGTATAAAGATGTGTGATTTTGGCATATTTAAAACGTCTGACTCAGATTTGTATTCATATTTTCCATCAATCTTGACTTGTGCTATAAAATAGATGTATATGAATATATATACACGTCCAGCATAACACTCAGAAACGTGCACAAATCACAGTGAAACGTCTACATTCCAGCGTGATTACAGTTTTTACTCCTCTGCTTTATTGCACACGCTCCGACTGCCAGGCTAGTTTTATATCTTCACAGTGACTTTTATTTCACTGCGGCTGACTGCACTTTACTGACCTCTGAATCAGCTCCCGGTTATGACAACACAGCTCTCCTCAAAGCCGATTGGCTCGCGATGATGACATCGGAAATCATCTGCCTCTCGGTTATGACGTCACAAACCGGAGATCAGCCACTGTGATGAACTGATAGCATTCTGTGCTAATGAACACACGCATGGTTACGTCTGCCTCTTTATATATGCTCACTAAAACACACTGCAGCTTTTTTTGATGCACATCTTTAAGACCTGTACAAATACAGTAAATGGCTTTTTGTGTTGTATTGAAGTGTGTGTTATGTTTTGTTCAAACTCCGTCATCCTGCAGTTGTTCATCATTATGTCTGACCTTTTCCTTGCTCCTGTCCAGTGGATTTTATGCATCGCAAGTCTCCTCGTATGCCTTTACTATTGTTGAATTTATTCCTTAGCATGTATTAGTTAAAAATATACATGCACTGTATATATCCGGCCACTATGTTAAGTACACTTTACTAGTAACTGTTTCCTGTTCTTAGCTGACAGGAGTGGCAACCGGTGTTGTCTTCTGCTGCTGTAGCCCATCTGCTTCAAGGTTGGTCATGTTGTGCGTTCAGAGATGCTCTTCTGCAGACCTCGGTTGTAACGAGTAATTATATGAGTTACTGTTGCCTTACTATCAGCTTCAACCAGTCTGGCCATTCTCCTCTGTCCTCTGGCATCAACAAGGCATTTGCGCCCACAGAACTACTGCTCACTAGATATTTTCTTTTTCAGACCATTCTCTGTAAACCCTAGAGATGGTTGTGCGTGAAAATCCCAGTAGATCAGCAGTTTCTGAAATACTCAGACCAGCCCGTCTGGCAGCAACAGTCATACCACGTTCAAACTGCAGCCGATCATCTTGACCATGTGTACATGCCTAAATACATTGAGTTGCTGCCATGTGATTGGCTGATTAGAAATTTGCGTTAACAACGTTATATGTTGTATATGCATAATGTATATGTTGTTGTTATTAGTGTCCTGAAAATAAATAGTTTAATAGTGTTATACATATAATTTAGGTACTTTATTTTGGTTTCATTATTTATTTATTTATTTATTTTTTGTCTTTCTGGATAATGTTTTGAGAAACCGAAAGGGTTCATAGACAGAAGGTTTATGTCCTTTATTATTTTGGTTTAGCTGAGATTGGAGTTCATCGGTGGCCGTTTTGCTCTGACGCTCCTTTACCTCGTTTGTGAATGTTTGTCTTGTCTTGGTTCATCTTCTGGTGGGTTTTTCCTCCCGTACTGTATGTACCACTCTTCTTGTGTGCTAGCAGGCGGCTGCCAAGCCCGCTGGAGCAAACCGCTCCATTTGAGCATGATGGAAAATATAAGAGGTGAAAACAGAAAGGCCTCTTTTTAAAGCAGAAAGCCCCTACAGTCTGGCGCGCACACACACACACACACACACATATACGCAAAAAATCTGTTCAATATAATCAGACTTGATTAAAACAGTCTGCAGAAACACTTTGATTGACATTCTCCCTTAGTACGTGTCATTAAGGCTAGGCGATTTGGCCTAAAATTAAAATCTTGATTAATTGAACATCTTAACTAGATTACAATTAATGGACTATTTGTTATTTATTTATTTATTTATTTATTTATTTATTTATTTATCTATTTATCTATTTATCTATTTATCTATTTATTTATTTCTTTATTTATTTATTTATTCATTTACTTTTGCCCTCATACTTCACTGACAGGTTTTGTACAGTAAATATGCTCACATATTACACATGAGAGATTTTTGAATGAAGGGTGCATTAG
This sequence comes from Danio albolineatus, assembly GCA_903798035.1. Classification (NCBI taxonomy): domain Eukaryota; kingdom Metazoa; phylum Chordata; class Actinopteri; order Cypriniformes; family Danionidae; genus Danio; species Danio albolineatus. The sequence goes on from CAIGQQ010006944.1 coordinate 1,821,327, forward strand.
CTGATTTTAAAATGATTGAAGGAAACACACACTATCTATTATCTATTACTGTTACTCTATCTACACTCTACATCTACTGTCTATGAGTATTTATTGAGCATCAGCGTTGAACAACTGAAATTAAAACACATTTACAGTTCCCTCATTAGTACATTCATTCCTTTCCATGGCAGGGCGCCACACCAGAATTCATTCCAGCCATGGCTACTTTACAGCTTCTCATTCAAAACTTTCAGTTGTTGTTGTTGTTTTTTTCGCACCAAAACGTATTAAAAAGTAAGTGAATTATAACAGAGCGAACATTTCTGTAACCGTAGCAGTGCTGTGCATTATTTGTTTAACCCTTTAAGGTGACATGCTGACTGATTGACTGACTGACAGGTCTGTGATTCGTGAGGCCAGCAAGCACGACGTAGCTTTCAGTTGTAAGGCGTAGCTTTCAGGGGTGAAAAGTGCTCCACAGTAATAACCAGTAATAAAAGTTTTGTCACAAGGAATACGTTTCTTTTTTGTTCAGCAGATGGACTTACCATCATCAAACATTCACCGCTGCTGCGCATATAGACGTTAATGTTATGGTTATTCATTCCGCCGAAACGCCAGTAAAGACTTTTTTTTTTATTGCAAAACAAGACGGAGATTTCGTTGCGATTACATGGCAGGGTACATTATTTATATTCTCCTGGATTGTGTATATGTAGTGGTGATTGTATCTGATTTATATAACACATTAACATATTTACACACATAGCCAGGCCTGCATATAATCTTTATTAGTGCTGTCAAACAAATCTTCACATTCAAAAAATGAATGTATTGAATGAATGTTTATTAAATACCGCCTTTTCTTCAGTTTTCAGCCAGTTTCTGGAACGTTCCTCCCTTTATGAGCAAAAAACTTTTGGAAGTCTATAAAAGCTGTTCGGTGTTTCTTATTTTGGCCGATTTAAACAATTATAAACAACATAAAACGATGTTCTGATAGCGATTCTTATGTAGAAGAACTACTTCCTGCCCTCCATCTTAGTCTCGCTCATCATCAATGATTTTATGTGAAAGCAACCTATTGGAGCTGGCCGCACAATCTCATTTGAATTTAAAGCGACAGTCACCAAACCTTAAGTTTCAAAGAGTTATAAAACATTATTTGTGAGGTATTTTGAGCTGAAACTTATTAAACATACACACCGTCGAGACATCAAAGACCTATTTTACATCTTGTAAAAAGGGGTATGACAGGTGCCCTTTAAGAGTTTGTGTTGTCGTGGATCTGATCAACTGGAGCTGCAGATTTATTACCTTTTTTTTTTTTGCTCGTCTTGTTTTACCTTCTTTATGTTGGAGCTTTAAAGGGATACTTCAGCCAAATATTAACATAATAGACCCTTTCACACATACAGACCCTTCTGGAAAATTACCTGCAATTTTCCTGAAAGGTGTGAATAGGCCCTTTTTGAAAATACTGGTAAATTCGTTTTGGCAATTTTCTGGAAAGAGAAGTTGTAACATTACCGGTAATTTGCCAGAATGCTGCTCTGTGTGAACGCAGAATGAACATTGCCGGAAAGAGCGTGTTCATGCTAAGAACGCGCTGACGTGAGACGTCTACTCCAGCCAATCAGAACATTCAGACGCATTCACATCCGCGCTGTTCATAGAAATAAAAGTCTTTGAATATTTTTCCAGACACATTTATCTGCTAGACGATCATCAGATAACGTTTCTATCTTCATTATTAAAGCCAACTGTGTAAAACATTTTCGATAAAATGCTTACGAAAAACCGCCGTTGGTTTACCTCCAAGCTCTGCTTCAGTTGCTTGACGTGGTGAAGCGCCGGCACACACATATTATGTACATCTCGACATGCGAAAGTATTCCTCCATTTCATTGGAGTTGTTCACAATACTTATCCATCCACAGAATTAGTAATGTCGTCAAATGTGTAAACATTTAGCTGCGGTTCGCGCTTTCTGCCTTCGGATGTCTCTGGGACAAAGCAGCTAAATGTGAAATGTGAAACCATCAACAAAAACCTGACCCCCTTCTATGCTTACAAAACAAGTGCGGACGTTTAGAGATCATTTCTGGTTGATGATGTCAGAATTTACCAGTATTTTTGAATTTATGTGTGAATGGTCTTTTCTGGAAAAATTCTGGAACATCCTCGCCTGTGTGAACAGCGCTATTTTGAATTTATCGGTAAAGTCGTTTTGGTAATTTTTTAGATATTTACCGGTATCGCTGTGTGAAAGGGGCTGCTGTCATCATTTAGTCAACTGTTCCAAACCTGTTTGACTTTCTTTTTATTTTGTTGAACAATAAAGAAGATGTTTAATTTTTAAAAGCAGTAAGCCCCTACTGTCCAGCACACACATAAGCAAACACGACACACTTTTCAACCCATACTTTGCAAAAACCACCTTTCTGGAATCGTCCCTGAATAAATAGTCACCTATCCATGTGAGCGAGGACGGGAAATGAAGGAAAAAAAAAGTAGCTGGCAGCGGCGGCTGGAGTGTTGACCTTTCTGCGGTTCTTTTTAAATTACATCTCTTCAGAGGTAAGAATGCTGCGGCGGGAGCTTGAGTTTCTCTCTGTGGAGATGGATTTAGAAGCTGCTGCGGTTTTCTGGATGGCGAGGGGCATTAGGGCTGATCTGCAGTTTCCAGCGGGGTGGATGGGCGACCCGTGGCGTCAGGCGGAGAGGTGGACGCTGTGCGGTGCCGGACGGGGCCTGATTTACCTCACTCCTTTTGAGGGCTTATTACAGAGCAGAGGAGACGGTCTGAACCGCACACTCATGGCCTGGCCGTGCCGTGGGCCGATCGCGGCCTTGAGTTTACACACAAACACGCTCTTAAAACTCTGTAGTATTTTCCATTTTGGGCTTTCTGGCCGTGTTTAGAGATGGAGATAGCAGAGAGAGGATTGTTCAGCATGTGCTAGCTGCAAGGCCACGCTGTTTTTAAGGAGTTTTTCTTAAGTCGGGACACACTTTTGAGAAGGTTCATGCTTGAGAAGCAAGAAAAAATGCAGCTTTTCCATATTGTATCTTGTATATTGCAGATTTTCTTATTTTAACTTCTTAATATTGGTTTATTAGAGGGAAAGTTAATGCAAAAATTAAAGTAATGTGTCATCATTTACTCACTCCTTACTTGTGTTTTCAAAACAGATCAGTACTGTCGTAAAATCTTGCTTTTAACACCTCAGACAACTGTCTAAAGTCAAGCCATTTTTATCCCAGAGAAATTTTCAAACAGTGATTTATGCCTTCATAACAACACATCTGGATTGGTGTAACTCTATTTTGGTATTTCTCAGGCCTCGTTTTACACTAGTTCGTTTTAGTTTTAAAAAGGCGTTTTAGCATGAAAACGATCCGCGTCCACACTAGCGTTTCACCCAGCGTTTCTGAACATATCTCAGTGCACACTACTCCACCAAAAACGTATATCACGTGACCATTCGCGCACTCTGGGCATGCGTGTTCAAGTATAAACCGGAAGCACGTGTCTCGCTCGGCATTTGGTTATTGTTAGTCAACAAACGCTGGTTGAACGATGAACGCGATGGCAAAGAAAGCAAGAGAGATCTTTTTGTGGACAGACAACGAGGTCGAGCTGTTGTAGTAAAATGCCTTTAAATGTCTCCATCTCCATTTCATCAACATCATACTGCTTTTCGGTTCACTTGATTGGATGTGGAGCACGTTTTTTTTTCTTTCCCATAACCTGGTAACAACCAGTACAGTGAAGAGACGGCAAAATGGGGGCAACATCAAATTATGAGGTTAAAACAAAACGTCTGTGATTCAAGAGGATGCGACCGTTTTTTTGTTTTTTTGTTTTTTTATTACTATTTCTATTTTTTTTTACATATATATTTTTATTATTCATTTATTTTTTCGTATAAAGATGCACCTCTTTTGTATATTCCTCCTTTTAGATGTTGCCTAGCCTCTCATGTTAAATGATATCATATGGACTGAACAAATATGGTACAATCTGTTTTCTCACTGTCAGCTCAGAAACTCTGGAATGACGTACATGTATTTTAAGTGATGGTTTAAGTGATGGCTTGCACAGTTTACCGTCAGTTTGGCAAGTCAGCCACATTTTGTTAAATAATTTAGAACAGCAATAAAATACTTAAAATTTTCTCATTTTACATTTATTAACAGTTATAAAATATTTCAGTATTTTATATATAATATTTCTAGATTTTTTACAAATTATTTAAAGAGCTTTAAAAAGGGTCATATTTTGGTTTTGGGGGTCTCCAGCAGCAGGCTAATATGCATGCATGGTCAAAAAACACTTTCATTGTCTTATAAGATGCATTTACATTTACCTCATTATCCCAGCGACTCCTATATGAATCGCTCAGCGATTCATTTGTTCCAAAACTCCTCCTTAGCGCGATGCAACCAGTCTGTTGCGATTGGTCGACATCATTCAGTGCGAGAGAATGCCCACCACGGCTTATCAATATTGAAGTAGTCATAGTGTGTGCGTGAGCATATCTGCCAACACTCGTTTTTCCCGGGAGTCGCCTCTTATTTCAGACACCTCACCCCCGAAACTAACCCCCAGTCTTCTAGCGTATCACTCTATTCTTAACCAGAAGTAAAAACAGTGACACACTTTCAGTATTAATGCACACAGCGGCAAAAGCTGAACCATTATGAAACAGGACCGCCGCATGTGTGTAGGAGAGCTGATGTAGCCATAGCAACGACAACGCAAAGCTGTGAAACGCAAGCTCACAGACGCATTTTAATCCGTAAACAAAGCGGCACGCGTCGCGTTTACAACATGCTTTTAGACGCGATATGAGAATACAAGTTAACCTCTGGTTCATCTGCACACTTCCAATGTGTTGCCAGATGTAGCTGACTCCAGTCAAAACCCTATCCAAAAGATTTTTACCTGCACAATCAAATTCAAACCTTTGCTCGCCGCTGTTGTTTGTGGGCGGGGTTGGGGGTTTCGAATCTCCCGGGGCTGCGCGTGCACAAATGGGTGAGGCTTATGTTTCGTGTTCACGTCATGCCGAAAACGGCCAAAGACTCGTAAGCACGGCGATTCGTTTGAGGAGCTATGAGTCGACTCTTTTATGGATTAATTAATAGTTTTAAACACTGTGCACTTTCAGATTAAAGCCTTAGCTGGACATTTCACTTCACTCAGAGCTGTGTTATACACTGCATGCTAGCTCATTTTCAAATCCCATAATAGGGGCTTTTTAAAATATGTAGCTAAGGAACAGCCATTCACTTGTTTTTTTTTTTCTTGTTTTTTTTGGATCAAAATCCGGCCAGCAGAAAAATCCTTAGCGTTGAATCCTGACTTGCATTATTTTTGAACATTTCCTCTTCCTCATCGGTGTCACTTTTTCACTCAGTTTTCCTTGTTTAAACTGCTTGTTAATTGTCTCATACAGCTCACGAGTTTCCTGTGCTGCCATTCAAGCTCTCCGAGTGAATCAGCCTTCAATATTCAGACTCTTTCAGTGCGTCTGTTTGTCTTATGGAGCTGTTGTGTGATTGTGAAGTGGCTGTGTGAGGTCAGGCCCGGTCAAAGGTCACATCTCCTCCTATAAGACGCTCTTTATGAGCAGTGTGGTTTGGGAGGGCCGCTGCCGCTGTATTTGTACAGGATTTGTTTGAGATTTAACCAGATTTGATGTTACGGCCCACCCATGGATGTGTTTGTGCAGTTCGTTCTGCTTAAAATGAATGAAGATCCTTTAAGCGGTTGTGTTTGTTTCTAATGTATATGCTCAGGGTGGCCCACAAGTTCAAGTGTTGATTCTTCGGCTATTATGTTTAATTATTAATATTATTGCAAATGAAGTTTAGTCTCAAGATTTCTTTTCCCACATGATTGTGAAATGATTGCGGATGGTATTAATCTGATACTTTAAGTAATACATGAAGCTATCGTATTGAATGTTTGTTTTGAATGTCGTATGAACTGTGTGGTTACACTGATTTACCACTTGTAAGCTTTAGTTATTTGATTCAGTAACAAGAACCTGTTCATAAGAGTCATTTGTCCAGGAAGTGGTCTGTAATTATGTTGTATGCTTCAGCTCACTTTAAAGACAGCTTATAAATGGCTCATTTGTTCAGTAATTATATCTTCACTCACTGGTTGTGCAGTGTGTTATCCATTAACCAAAAAAAGAGAAAGAGACAGAAAAAGAGTCATTCTTTCAGGAGTCAAACTGCGCAGCTTTTTGGTTCTCTAAAAATTCGAACAAGTTAGATTCATTCTTTTACGAATCAAACTGGTTGTGGCGAATACATTTGATTCACCTAGTGGAACCAGTTCATGAGAGTCTTCTTCAGAAACTGAAATAAACAGATCATACTTCACCTTTTTGATTCATTTCAAAGAGCCAATCATTAGAGTCATTCTTTTAGAAATCAGAGTAGTGATGCTGAATACATTTGATTCACTAAAAAGAATCAGTTGATTTCAGGAACTGATTTGTATTTCAGGAACTGATCTGAACAGATTCGACTTTGTGTTTTGGATTCATTTAAGAGAGCCATTCATTAGAGTCATTCTTTAAGAAATCAGAGTAGTGCTGAATAGATTTGATTCACTAAAAAGAATCAGTTCATAAGAGTTTATTTCAGGAACTGATCTAAACAGATCAAACTTAGTGTATTCGATTAATTAAAAAGTGCAATTCATTAAAGTCATTGTTTTGGATATCAGAGTAGTTGTGCTGAAGAGATTTGATTCACTGAAAAGAATCAGTTCATAAGAGTCATTGTTTCAGGAATTGATCTAAACTAATTATATTTCGTGTTTTCAAATCATTAATAAGAACCATTCATTAGAGTGATTCTTTTGGAAATCAAACTGGTTGTGCTGAATACATTTGATACACTAAAAAGAATTAGTACATAAGAGTCATTATTTCAGGAACTGATCAATAATTATCATACTTTGTGTTTTTGATTATTTAAAAAGAGCCATTCATT
>CAIGQQ010006944.1:1836397-1852324 GCA_903798035.1 Danio albolineatus
TGAATGAATGATTGACTCATTCGATTGATTGAATTAACAATTGACTTGTTGATTTATTGATTGATTGAACCATTGACTCAATGATTGATTGTTTGAATAAATGATTGATAGACTCATTTATTGATTAAATTAATGATTGACTGGTTGACTGATTGATTGAACAATTGAATCATTGAATATTCGAATGAATGGTTGATGAGTATTTTTACATACATATTTTACATAAACATTGTTGGTGGTTGGTTGGTTGACTGATTGACTTATTGATTGATTGAACCATTGACTCAATCGATTGTTTAAATGTGTTATTGATTGACTCATTGATTAATTGAATTCATGATTGATCTATTGGCTCATTTATTGATTGATTGTTTGATTGAACTATTTATTGACTCGTTTATTGATTGATTGATTTAATGGTTGACTCATTGACTGAATGACTGACTCATTGATTGATTATTTGAAAGAATGATTGATTAATTGACTCATTAGTTTGATTGAATTAATGAATGAATGAATCATTGATTGATTGCTTGAGTGATTCATTCATTAATTGATTGTTTTAATAAATGATTGATCGACTCATTTATTGATTAAACAAGTTAATGATTGACTGGTTGACTGATTGATTGAAGGATTGAATATTTGAATGAATGATTGACTCATTTGATTGATTAAATTACCTATTGACTTGTTGACTTAATGGTTGATTGAACCGTTGAATCAATGATTGATTATTTGAATGAATGATTGATTATCTAATTGCTTGCTTGAATTAATTAATGGTTGATGACTCATTGATTAATTGATTGATTGATTGGATAAAAGAATGATTGACCCATTATTTGACTGGCTAAGTGAATCCTTGACTAATTGACTCTATAACTGATTGATTTGAATGATTTGATTGATTCATTGGCCAGTTGATTGAATAAATTATTGGCAGATTTCCTCACTGGTTGGTGGATTGAATGAACGAACTAATGATTGAGTAAATGGGTGACTGATTGATTGAATGACTAACTCATTGACTGACATACATGTAAAAGTAAGAATTTAGTCATTTTCATAGTCATTTTTCAATAATATAAAAAAATTATTAGTGAATAATAAAAAAAAATTGTATAGCGCTTTTCACAATTACTTTAGAAATATGATTTAAAAAGTAGAACCATTTTCTAGAGTGTTGACCTTAAGAGATTCTGAACTGCTGGTGAACTGCTCTGTGCGGTTTGGCTGTAGAGACTCTGATAAGAGTAAAGACAGTTTCTCCATGACTCTGCATGTTTTCCTCCCGTGTAACAGTGATTGTCGTGACCGCGGTCAGTCGTGCAATGTTGTCAGTCTGTTTTCCTGCTTCTGTATCACCACATCAAACACAAACCTCACAGGCAGCAGCAGAATAATAATACAGTGAATAACAGAGGCATACAGTGATGGATGAGCTGCTTTTTTCTCTTTCTCTACAACAGACTAGTACATATCTGGAATTAATATAAACACTCACCGGCCACTTTATTAGGTACTTACTGATGCCTGGTTGGACCCCCATTTGTCTTCAGAACTGCCTTAATCCTTAATGGCATAGATTCAACAAGGTACTGGAAATATTCCTCAAAGATTTTGGTCTATATTGACATGATAGCGCCATGCTGTTGCTGCAGATTTTTTGTCTGCACATCCATGATGCGAATCTCCCGTTCCACCACATCCCAAAGGTGCTCTGTTGGATTGAGCTCCGGTGACTGTGGAGGCCATTTGAGTACAGAACTGCCGCTCACTGGATATTATTTTCTCTTTCTCTGACCATTGTCTTTAAAACCTAGAAATGGTGGTGCGTGAAAATCCCAGTAGATCAGCAGTTTCTGAAATACTCAATAAACATATATATATAGATATATACGTTTTTTTTATTTACATGAGTTCACAGATGACTTGATCACTTTTGTCCTATTATTAACAAAAAAATTAATCGTGTGTTTAACATCAAAATAAACGTCTACTTTGCTGTTTATTAATAGTAATAGTTAGGTAGTAAATAACTGTTGTAATATTATTAAAATTTATTACCCATCCTACCCAATAGTTATTATAAATAACTATTGGGTAGAATTAGTGAGATAAATAGATATGATCATTTGCTTTATAAGTGCTTATAATAACCAATATGTTAATAGTTGTGACAATAATATTGCTCCCCATATTGAAGTGTTTTCACTTTTGCTGATTTATACATTAATGCAGATGTGGTCGTTCAGGTTATTTTGTTTTAAACCGTAAAAAAAGTAACTAATTTATAATTATTAATAACAGAATATGAATAACTATTCTATAATAGTCTTAAATATGTTCTCGACCTGACAGAGAACTCTTGTTTTCACCTGTGTGTGCATCTCTAGAGTATTTCTGTGTATAATGAACAGTGAAGGAAAGTGCCTTTCTTTTGCTCAGACACACGAGTGTGTGTTCAGTCTGCGTCATCACGCCACAACTGAAACCAAACCTCCACAAAAACACAACCAGCAGAACAATATTTACTCAGCAGTAATTTTCTGTGGAATTTTCTGGAAGATAATTTGAAAAAGTCAGCTCGGCTGTCGACAATAGGCCCTTTGAGCCGCTCGGTTTTTGGCGCTCGGCCAGACGACCAGCTCTCTTAAAATCACTGGATAAAGGAGGCCTTTTATTGAAGAGCTGGAAAACACACACACACACACACACACACACACACGTGAATGTGACTGACGTGTGCGTGTTCGATTTCTGGCCAAATTCTGATGTTATTGTTCCCTCAGTTGGAGTTAATAGGCCGGGCTGTGTGAGAGACTTTAATTGTTTGACATGATTGCGCTCATTACAGATGGAAACGCTGTTAGCAATGGACAGCGGTGGGCCGGTTTATGTGTTTGTGTTGTTAAACGGGCTCTAATCCGCAACAGATTGACGCTGGATGAGCAAACTCTTCCAAAAGTACCTGTAAAAACAGGTGGGTGGTCAATTTAAAGGATTTGTGTGTGTGTGTGTGTGAGTTAACAAACAACATTCATTAGATTCAGTCCAGTGACGTCGGTGGAGGAGAAACAGCAACTATCAGATTTGTTTCTTCAATAAAAATTCCTCCGCTTTCTCAATAAAAGGGAAATCTATTAGCCGTCTCTGGCACTGCTAGAATTCCCCATAAAAGCTTGCGTTTGCTGATGGCTTTATGGATGCGAACACGTTTAATCTCTCTGGAACAGAAAATCTATTAAATCTTATTACCGAAAGGCATTAAACAAAGGCGTATGTTCGACGTCAGTACTTCTAATTGACTCTGTTGGTAATTAGAGTTGGAGCAAATTGTAAGGGTAATATAAAGACACACAAGTCTCTTTTTAAAATTTCCTGACGTAAAATAGGATCCAAATCCCTTAAATTTTGAGGCCCACATGACGCAGGAGTGTGGTTTTCCCACCCACCGAATTGATTGACAGACGCGTTTTAACATGTCTCCATAGTAACGCGTATATTCATGTTAACAAGACAGTACGTGCGCAAAGCATCTGGGATTAAAAGATCTGTTCAGCTCTCTGTGATCATCAGCACCTCAAGAGTTTTTCAAGTTTAAAACGTTTTTAAAAACAGTGCATTTTTTATTAATTACATCAATTTTACCGTCTTTACTTCATCATCACAACCGCACATCAGTACAATTATAAAAGAAGACACTTCAATCCTGGTTTGTGGACGTTAAATCAGGTTTATTTAGTACGTTAACATAATAGATGGTCATACAGCAGTGGATATTAACGTATATCCTGTTACATTTGCGTGCAAAAACTGTAGAAAGTTAAACGTGTGTGCTGTGTGTGCCTGCACTGAAAAAAATGTTGTCTGCAAAACTGTTGAAAATAATTTATTTATGTTGAATTTAAACAAACAAATTTAATTTAATAATGTTCAACTTAATTTGTTTGTTTAAACTCAGCCAAAATAAATTGTTTACAGCCACTTAACGTAAAAAAATTGAGTAAATCCAAGGAATCAGCTTTGAATATTTTTTTTTTCAGTGTGTCTATGTCTAAAGCATTAAAGGCACAGGCCACAAAAACAGCTACAGTACATTGTGTTCAAAGCAGAAAATTTCAACATTCTGAAAGCTCTAATAAATAATCTGATGGGGGTTTTGAGCTGAAACTTTACAGACACATTCTGGAGACACAAAAGACTCATATTAAATCTTGAAAAGGGGTAAAATAGGTGCTCTTTAAAAAAAAAAAAGACAAGTAGTTTAATGTTTTTTTTTACATATACACACATTTCCATAATCCTGGTTTGTGGATGTTAAATCAGGTTTATTTAGTACGTTAACATAATAGATGTCCATACAGCAGTGGATATTAACATGTATCCTGTGACATTTGCGTGCAAAAACAGTAGAAAGTTTAACGCATGCGCTGTGTGTGCATCTATCTATGTGTGTGCGTGAACTTTGTAACGACTTTATATGTGACTCATCGAATAGCTTGAATTAACTCCACATCAAATACTCATTGGGAAAGTTCTTACTGTAGTATTTCTCGCAAACGTTATGTGAGATCTGCTTCCTTCATGTCTGTCACTGTGCTGTTTATCCAAGGCTGAGATTGAGGCACACTGACAGGCACGTGGGAACGGTGAGCGGGGAGAACCAGCATTAAAGGCACAGGCCACAAAAACGGCTACATTGGGTTCGAAGCAGAAAATCCCAACATTCTGAAAGCTCTAATAAATAATCTGATGGGGGTTTTGAGCTGAAACTTTACAGACACATTCTGGAGACACAAAAGACTTGTATTAAATCTTGAAAAAGGGGTAAAATAGGTGCTCTTTAAAAAAAAAAGACGAGTAGTTTAATGATTTTTTTTTATTTGCATATTTTCAAAGTCATACATATACACACATTTCCGTAATCCTGGTTTGTGGATGTTAAATCAGGTTTATTTAGTACGTTAATATAATATATGTCCATACAGCAGTGTATATTAACGTGTATCCTGTGACATTTGCGTGAAAAAACAGTAGAAAGTTAAACGCATGTGCTGTTTGTGCGTCTGTCTATGTGTGTGCGTGAACTTTGCAACGACATTATGTATGACTCTTCGAAAGGCTTGAATTAACTCCACAACAAATACATCAAATACTCATTGGGAAAGTACTTACTGTAGTATTTCTCACAAACGTTACATGAGATCTGCTTCCTTCATGTCTGTCACTGTGCTGTTTATCTTGATGCTCGAAGATTGAGGCACACAGATAGAGGAGAACCAGCATACACTGTAAAAAATGTAGGGTTCCACACTATTCCTTTATGTTGTCTCGACACATCAGTTACGTTAACTTAATTGTTTGTACAAATTTAAGTTGATTGAACATAAAACAGTTAAGTTATCCCAGAAAAACCTTCAAGAATTGTGTTGATTCAGCTCATTATAGTTAAGTAGACTGAACAAGCAGCAGAAATAATTTTTTGAGTGTAGACACAGGCCACAAAAACAGCTACATTGTGTTCAAAGCAGAAAATCCCAACATTCTAAAAGGTATAATAAATAATCTGATTGGGGTTTTGAGCTGAAACTTTACAGACACATTCTGGAGACACAAAATACTTGTATTAAATCTTGAAAAAGGGGTAAAATAGGTGCTCTTTAAAAAAAGAAAAAGACGATGATATGAAAAAAAAAAAGATTTTTTATTTGCATATTTTCAAAGTCATACATATACACACATTTCCATATAGACAAAAGCAACTAACTGTATATAAAAAATGCTTCCCAAATAAAAACAGGGAAAATCAGAGGCAGATCTTATCAAAAATATTCACAAATATTTTCAATACTTCATAGTGCTTTTGAGATTTAGTTTTTTTTTCCAGTTTGGATATTCCAACAATGACAAAAATAAAGTTTGTTTAATAAAAAAGTTGTAGATACTTTTTTTACACTATTATTATTATTATTATTTCTTTTGGGGAAACATCATTTGACAGATTGTAGAACAAGTGCTAAAATAGTAACACGTTTCCTCACAGAGGTGAATCAGCACAGCTCCCCACTGTCTCAGTTTGGCAATTCGCTTTTCTTGAATCTACAGATTAAATACGTTTCACAGATATCAGTTGCTCTTTCATTTTGTCACTACACTAATGTGAGGCTTTTGGTCAGAGTTGGAGTGTGTGCGCTTTTATCTCCTTTGGTGCGTTTCATGCTTTAAGCTATCCAAACATATGTTTTTAGTGTTTTTGAACATACAGACTTGTCTTAAGGCAAATGGGTGTCGACCGCAGATGAAAACCAAGCAATGAAAATAGTGCAAAGACTAATTGTGCGGATTGACACACAAGTCTTGAACTGTGATCTTTGGCAGGCCTTTTTTTGGTATATAAATAAATAATTTAAAAAGATCCCATCGATTTGTAGCTCCCAAATATATCTTTCCAGACTAATGTGTGTTTAGAACTGAACACGATGTGTTGTAATCTGCCTTTCGATCATTTAGCTTGAGTTTTGTCTCGTTTTCTGGGGTTATGGGGGCTAAAACATAGAGGAGGGATTTGGTTTCAAGTCTGGATACTGACTTTTAGCTGCTTAGACTGTCTGACATTTCTAAACGAAAGCCTTTGATTCACTTAGTGGCACAAGTACATTTTAATCTTCAAAGTTTTTAATCTGGTGTTTTGTCTGCTTTTCGTTAAGTCACGAGATATGGGGGAAGAGCAGCCGCCTTGGTAACAGTCACATATTTGTACAAAAAGCTTTTACCAAAAAAAAGTTACAGATTAAAAAATAACAAACAAAGAAACGACACATATCAGTTACACACGGTTACTGAGAAAGTTCATATTTTCAATATCTTCAATCGCCCACTCACATACAGGGCTTTCGGTTCACAGTTAGTGGAGCTCCTCAGAGCTGCACACAGGTGCTACACTTGACAATTTCACCTACATTTTTTTCAGTCAGCCATAAGTCCTCTTTTATAAATGAGAGCCATTTAACGGTCTTTGGTTGAAAGTATGGCATGTAGAGTCTTTCAGATTATAAAGGCACTTTGGAAGATCTCATTTTGACAGAAATGCCCTTACAGCACCAGGAATCACCTAAAGGCAGCTGTTGCTGGTGGCTGTCCTTTGAGGTACCCTGTAAGGCAGTATTATTCATGCTTGAGCATGCAAGTAAGTCACAAACCTTTTGCAATCATCAGAAATATGAGGGTTTCAAACTGTTCATGTTGTTGTTAGCAGTACAATGCTCCTCCATGAGAGGCACCTTGTAGTCCAAGCCCCCATTTTGCACTGTTGACGGACAGGAGGTAATCTCTTGCTTTTGGGGTAGAGCCCCATTGTCCAGACCCTCCAGCTCCAGCTGTGATGGATCACATTCTAAGTCCAGGTGTCCCTTTGATTTCTTTTTGTGCATGTAGCATGCTACGCCAACAGCAACAGCCACTAGGACTAGCAGAAGAAGGATGGCGAGTGCAGGGATGAGCATGGTAGTGAGCTTTGGGTCCTCCAGTCGAGCTCCAGCGAGTTGCAGACTGACTGTCTGGGCCTCTGTGCACACTCTGTCCACATCCTCAGCTTCACCCAGTGGACTGGCGCATACAGAATATGTTGAGTTTGGCTGAAGTCCCCTCAGAATGTATTCCTCATAATAGTGTGGAACATTCAGTTGATTCGGACGTTTATCTTTACCGGAAAGATTTTTGTAAGTTAACTTTACTCCTCGGATGTTGGGCCGCATATCAATGTACCGACGAAGGTCTAGGTGTATTGAGGAGCTAGTTACCTTCTTTGGGATTATTTCAGGTTCTGAAGTGATTTCCGTAGGGAATAATAGTGGATCTTCCTCCTTTTCACAATATTTACCTGACGTCCCAGGTACGCAAATGCATTCCACATGTCCTTCATTGTCCAGCCAACATGTTCCTCCATTTAGGCAGATATTGGGTGGGCAGAAAGTTAATCTTAGGTCTGGGTCGATGCTTGTGCTGGGGGTGGGAGGTGGAGGATCATCATCAGTTTCCGTAGAGGGGTTGTCGCTAGGTTTAGGAGGGAGAACTGCATGAGTTGTACTTGGTACACTGGTGAATGGAGCTGGCGGTGCTGCAGTGCTTTTTACCGTCCGAGTTGTAATGGTTGTTGTAATCGGACATCCAAATTCTCTATGCCCCAGTCTTTCCAGCACCTTCCCAGAATTTAGAGGAGGAAAGTGGCAGCGTGTCTCTTCTATCCTGCCCAACTGAATTTGCTTAGTTCGCAGCCAACTAGGAAACCAAGCCAGATTACAAAGACAGTTGAACGGGTTTTCTGCAACAGTCAGTCTTTTTAGGTGAGGTAAGAGCTGAGCTAAAGTCTCCGGCAAGCCTTGCAAGCTTAGATTGCTGATATCCAGCTCTTGAAGCTCTGCGAGTTTCTCAAAATCTTTCCAATTTAGAGGTCCCATTGGATTCCCAGCCAAAATGAGAGATACCAAGCCCTTTGCTTCCCGCAGTACCACTGGAAAGGCAGTTAACTGATTGTTGGAGATGTCAAGCTCATGGAGGTTCTTAAAGCTTCCCAAGAGCTCCTCATGCAGAGTGCTAAGCCCCAGTCCTCCCAGTTTCAGTGACTCCAACTTAGGGGTCTGCAGGTCGTTCGGACCTGGTGAGGGAATGCTGTTGAACCGTAAGTCTAGCAGAAGCAGGTGAGGCATTTTCAGAGCAGGCAATATTTTCAGTTTGTTTCCTTGCAGTTTCAGCTCCAGCAACTCATTTAGTCCATCAAAAGCTGCCGGATGGATGCTCTCTATGAGGTTGCTGTAGAGATATAATCTTTCCAGGAGTTCCAGTCCCGCAAAGCTGTCCTTGGAAATGTGGACGATCTGGTTAGCTGAAAGATCCAGGTTGTTAAGAGAAGACAGAGGTTCAAACACATGATCTGGCAGTTCAGTCAACTTATTCTGACTTAGGTCCAGCATCTCCAAGCCGCCCAAATGAAGGAAATCATCTTGAGAAAGTGACTCAATGCCATTCTTGAACACATATAGATTCTTAGCTGTTGTGGGTACTTCGCTAGGCATTTTTGTGTCTTTGCGGTTAAAGCAGAATATGGAGTCTTGAACTTGGCAGGTACAGTTGTCTGGACAGGTGTCAGCCAATACTGGAGATGAGAAGAGTTGGTAGAGGAGGAGGGGCAGCAGTAGAGGAAGGAAGAGCTTCATGTTGCTGCATACATTCACACCTTCAGGCCTGTAATGAAACAAGAAGAACGAGTAAACATATGCGCACTGTATCTTTACACTTATTTAAACATAAACCTGTCTAGACTCTTTGTCGAAGATTAGGAATGGCATGAGTCATTGACTTAAGTTTTCAGGTCATTTGCACACAGTTGGTTGACTGACTTTTTTTGTTTCTTATTACTTCTTAGCAAATTGAAGTCATGCAGGAATACATGCCATGGGATTTGTTTCTCTACTTTACAAAGTCTGTGAGGTCAGTCTTTTTATGTGGGTTGCTTTAAACCAAGTGCTTTCAACGGATGATCAAAGGCAAGGTCTTTTGACGCTGTTGTACTCAGACAATAGGTTGTAGCAGTGACATACAGGCCTGCTGAAACCTTACACTGGGTGATGTTGACCTTCTTATTCTTCACAAAACATTTTAAATTCCGAATTGCTGGCAACAGACATCATTTCCCGGGCATCCTACTCCTGGAATGATGGGATGTTATATAAGTACAATAGTTGACATTGCCCTCCCTTTGCTTTGTGTGCCATTCCACTGACAAATAATCTTGGACGGAGATGTAGAGTATATCTGGGTGTTATTGTTTGCGATGTTAGCCTATATCAAACTCTGACAAAGATTTGACCTTGAGCACCAGACACAGAGCTCATAGGATGAGCTCAGACACCTTTGGGGAGGAACGTGAGAGTCAGGGAGGAAAGCAAGAACTAGAAAGATGAAGGGATATGAAGCTGAGAGACTGAAGGGAGCAGGGGAAACAGTTTATCATTTGCTGTGAGATCAGTCGCTGTAGTATCTGGCCTTGAAAGGAGGGGTGGAGACATTTCGTTCTCCCTTACGATTTTCCTCCTTCTGTTTCTCTTTGGGACGGTGTGGGGGGTTTCTCGACAGAGGTTCACGCTGAGGTGAAATTCTCTCACTCAGTTTTATTGGACAGTACAGAGAGATAGAGGAATTACAATGTTCCCTCCTGCTGCATTATTGAAGCATCGCTCTTGGTGCCCTACTGGTGATCCCGTTATTTAGAAAACATCTTGGAATCAAGTCTATTTTGGGTCACACTTTATTTTGATAGTCCATTTGTTGAGTTTAAGTTACATTGTATCTACACGCCAACTAAATCTCATTAGATTATAAGCAGACTGTTAGGTTGGGGTTAGGGTTAGTGTAAGTTGACATGTACTTGCAAAGTTTCTTATAGTCAGTTAAATGTCTGTTGAATGTCAGTATCAACAGATATTGAGCAGACAGTCTACTAATACTCAAATGGACCATCAAAATAAAGTGTTACCCTATTTTGTTCTGTGTTGGCTGACAGAAAGTTGTGTCAGCGTAACTTTGTAAAGAACTACAAGGTGCATTCTTGCCAACAGCAAACGGAGGTGTGTTGTCAACTCAAGTGTTGATCTTTGAGGTGACAAAATGTATAAAATTGTACATTTGTACAACATCGCATACAGTCAGTACTGGTGTTCCACAGGGTTCACTGCTGGGCCCACTCCTATTAATTACTTATCTACTACCTCTTGGCCATTTCTTTTAGTAAATTTGAAAATGACACCCAGCTTTTTTTTTTAAAAAATGGCTCTTGTCCTGTTTTTAAAAGTAGATAGTAGTGCTGCACGATTAATCGTATCGCAATCGCAATCGCGATGTCAGCCTATGCGATTACATTACAGCGAATCTTGCGATTATATTAAATAAACGAATGCATTGGTGGACGTAACAAGACATTCAAGAAAGAAAATGCACCGCCATTTTTGTAGTTTCCTTTTAATACGATTACAATGTAACGCAATTAAAAAAGAACTACACGACCCAGAAGCCATCAGGACTGTGTGTGTGTGTGTGTCTGAGTATCACGTGCTGACGAGCGCGACCAAGCCAGGGCAAACACAGTGATAATGTCTGCTTGTGCCCTTCAAAAGCAGCTTGGACATCGCGTGATGTTCTGAACGTGTATAATATGTTTGCGGCAGATAGACGCGAGTCGCTTTCTGTATGTTCTAAACCAAAAGGTTCAGTAAAAGCGGAACGACCGCGATGTGCGGACGTCTTTCCATTTAGGCGCTTTGCTTTCGAGCCCGTCGCCTGGCAACAGACGTACACAATACATCGGCTTGATGACGCAAACGTACCAAACACCTTTTCGTCCTTCAAGCGAAATTGTCGTCGGGTGTCAAGTCTCCTCTAGCCGACAAAACTGCTCACAACCTTCATCATAGGCTCAGTGTTTTCATTCAAAGTAAATTATTGAATTAAATTGAAACTAGAAGAATTATTGTGTGCATGTATGGTGGTGAGTGACGAGGAATATCTGCTGTTAACCTTTCCATGTGCCCAACGTTCTCTATAAAACCAGAAACATGCTGAATGTTTTCATGTAGGATGCATATAATGCATATGGCCACGTTTTAATTAAATCAAATAAGCAGAACCAAAAGTTGTATGTGTGTATGTATGTGTGTGTGTGTGTTTGCGTGTGCGTGTGTGTATGTGTGTACATATAACCGACAAAATATATGTTTAAATAGTGCATGCTGCATTTCTCTCTCATAAACAATAATACAAAGCCTTACATATTAAATATTGTTATATTTCATTTAATAATTGCAAGAAATATGAAATATGGAAAATATGGAATATGAAAGTAAGTTTACAATAATGCAGATATTTATTTTGTAAAAATTATTTATTTTGAAACCATTTCAAGTTGAACAAACGCACACTTCAGCATTATTACTAATCTGTGTGTGCAATTTTCTTAAAAACCCATTAAGTTGACTTACAATACCATTTATAATTGAAATCGCACCTCAATAATCGCAATATGACAATTTTCCCAAATCGTGCAGCCCTAGTAGATAGTGACAAAGATAAAGTCTTGCTCATTGACACTAAATCTATTTTGGCAACAAACGATTGTCTCACTGTAGATATTTATAACAATGCAATGTATCCTTCTCAGAAGGTCAGAAGTTTAGGTGTCATTGAAGATAGTAACCTTTCTTTTTGAAGGCCATATTAATAACATTGTGTACTGCATTACCCATATGTGTAATATTAGTTGTCTTTGTTCTTCTCTCACAACTAATTATACTGAAATTCTTATTCATGCACTGGCATTACCTCACGAATTGACTTCTGTGATTCTCACTGGGCTTGCCTCTAATCTTCTCCATAAACACCAACTGGTTAAGAACTCAGCAGCTCCAGTTTTAAAAGGAATTATTACTTTCTAGTCTATGACACTGCCCCAAACCAGTTTCTATGTGTTACGGAAACTGTACACTTTGTCACCACCATCAGCAACACATTTGATTTTTTTAAGTTCATTCGAGGACAGTCATCCTTAAAGAGAGAGAGAGAGCAAGAGAAATAAGATTTGCCTGTCCTTTGTAATTTCTTCCCTCTATGTCTAAAAAGCAGTGGAGCAGGTTTAGACATTCCTCTTGCTCCGTCCCATTGACTTGCTGGCTGTGATGCAAGTGCCTGTCTTTTGACAGTGGCTTTAGTTGCACTCTGTGCAAATAAAGTGGAAAAAAAGGCTGGTCTGCTGCCAAGCACACGCATAGTTGTCTGAAACTAATCTTCTGCTTATTACATGTGCGCTGTTTGGTCTGCCTGTGTTTTTTCCTATTTAATGAAACTTTTGCTCAGCACAAAAGTGGAAAAATGTGTTTGAAATGCCGGCACTTGGAAAGAAGATTACTTACAGTTCAAAAGGCCAGTGTTTTGTTATGTTTGGGCTCTAATATTGATTCTCTCGTGTTGGCTTTGCTCTCCCTGACGTGTTTTGACACCATATACCTGTTGTTCTAGTACTGAGCACTACGATCTATGCTCTTGGAATCAACAAGGGTGAATGAAGGAGTAATGCATGCACCGTTCAGTGATGCGTGACACTTTACAGTCCCTGAGACCTGATTAGTTGTTTTACTAGAGGCGGAAAATGGAAAAAAAAGACGTAGACCTTCCAGATAACCCGATAACAGGTGGAGCACAGCGGTTTATGGGCAGTTAATCATGAGGGGGTCATGGGTCATTGCTGTCCCATGGTGTTTGGCTCCCAGTGTACCGTGGGAATGTCATCAGTTGAATTCGTCTGATATCAGAGGTGAGTCAGTTGAATGCAGAGTGTTTAGCTAAATGCAGAATGGATTCCAAATGCACTCTTCTTATTCATATATCTATATAGTAGTACTTGTTAAAAACAATGTGCACTTTATTATTTGGCCTCAGAATCTTTAAACAAACATCATATTCTTCCCTCACCCCCATTCATTTTCTGGACACTGAAAGCGCTTAGGGGGTCTCCTCATCCACCACCAGTGTGCAGTATTCACTGGATGACGCGATGGCAGCCATTTTGCGCAAGACCGCACACCACACACCAGCTGATTGGTGTAGAGGAGACAGAGTCATAAAGCCAATTATGATCTATAATGGTATAAATATATATTGTATAGAAGGCAAATGTATTAGCCGTCTTAAGAAACTGTAATTATTTTTCAAACATTTGAATTAAATGAGCGTTGTTTAACAGAGCAAGGACAATTTCACAGTATTTGATGTTATATTTTTTTCTTCTTATTTATTTTATTTAGTTTTTTGATTATTTTTTCTTTCATTATCACTATTTCTTTCATTATTTCAAAGTCATTTATCATCATTTATTCATTTTCTTTTCGGCTTAGTCCCTTTATTAATCCGGGGTCGCCACAGCGGAATGAACCGCCAACTTATCCAGCATATTTTTACGCAGCAGATGCCCTTCCAGCCGCAACCCATCTCTGGGAAACATCCACACACACTCATTCACACTCATACACTACGGACAATTTAGCTTACCCAATTCACCTGTACCACATGTCTTTGGACTTGTGGGGGAAACCGGAGCACCCGAAGGAAACCCACGCAACCACGGGGAGAACATGCAAACTCCACACAGAAATGCCAACTGACCCAGCCGAGGCTCGAACCAGCGACCTTCTTGCTGTGAGGCGAACGTGCTACCCACTAAGCCACCGTGGCGCCTTCAAAGTCATTTATAATTTTTTTTTTATTATTTATTTTAGTTTTGCTGAAATTAAGGCAGTTTTGTATTTATAGTTTTTAATTTTTTTTTTTTATATTTTTTTATTTTTTTCAGAACTAATTAAAATAAATCGAATTAACCTAACTTAAATAAATAAATTAAAGAATTAAAGAAATAAATTAATTAAAACTAAATCGCCCCCATTCATTTTCTGGATACTGAAATCGCTTAGGGGGTCTCCTCATCCACCACCAGTATTCACCTAGATGGTGCGATGGCAGCCATGCAGAGAGTGTTTCTATTTTATGTACGTCAATATAGAGGGAAAAAGGACAATATTTCCTGAATACTTCATAATACTTCTGTTTCATGCTAACTTTCAGGGGTTATAATTTTGAGTTATGGAATACAGTTCGACTTTTTAGCTATCCTGCCTTGTTGATGAACAACACCTCAGATCATTGAGGAGAGATTTTTCACAATGGGATGAAGAAGCTGGAGAAGATGACTAATACACTACCAAGAGAGAGCGAGCGAGAGAGAGGTTAAAAGATGAAAATAAGGCGTAAACCATGCAGGGAAAGACGGAAAGATAAGCCGAACATTAGGGTGGTGTTTTCAGACTTGAAGGGAAAGTGGATAAAAGAAACAAGAAAGAAAAACAGGGGCTAAGGGAAGAAAGAGTCTTTCTGTGGCAGATCTGTAGTCTAAGGGCAAAGTCCACTTCCCTCCCTCTTGGGGCTGGACAAAGCTCTCAGACTGCGGCGTAGTGTTTCACATGTCAACACACACCTGCCGGACCCCAAAAAGGTGAACGGGGATCATGTAAAACCTCTGTCCAGCCTTCCTGAACTTTAGAGAAGCCCTACTTGATAAGATCAGAGGATACGTCTGTAGGGCACAAGGATTAGTTCACACTAAGACTGAGTGGAAAAGTAGTGTATTGCTGTTTGTTAAATACTGTCTAATCTACACTGTTAGACTTTGGCAATTTTACAGTTATTTACTGCAAAAACACCCAGTCAAACACCACATATATTCTTTACAGTTTACTACTGTACTGTGTGCTGTGACTTCTAGGTTGTTTTAGTATTTTTACAGTAACCTACTGCATATTTGCGGTATTCTACTGTAATCATGTACTGCTACTGTTGTAGACTAAAATGAGACTGTTGCTGAACAAATTAGTCACTTGTTTGGCAGGTATCAAAATAAATAGAAAATAATAACAATAAGGGTTTTGCACGACCAGTGTAAAACGTAAATAAATTACAGTAAAAGTACTGTAAAAAATGGTAAAATGGTACCGTAAAGGGGCATTTACCTTACATTCCTGTACAAATTGTCAAACTATAAAATAAATAAGTTATACAGAGCATTTTACCTTAAAAGGAAGTTGCGGTAAGCCTATATTTCTGTGAAATGAAAAATGCGGTAGGGCCCTGCTATTGTAAAACAAATTACTGTAAAGGGGCAGTTATTGTAAATGGCTGTAAAAATTTCCTACCGTAAAATGAATATGTTGTAAAGGGCTTT
Organism: Danio albolineatus; assembly: GCA_903798035.1. Taxonomy (NCBI): domain Eukaryota; kingdom Metazoa; phylum Chordata; class Actinopteri; order Cypriniformes; family Danionidae; genus Danio; species Danio albolineatus. The sequence goes on from CAIGQQ010006944.1 coordinate 1,852,218, forward strand.
TTAACCATGAAAATAAGTTTTGGTAAGGCTATTTTACTTTAAAATGAAAATGCGGTAGAACCCTGCTACTGTAAAAGGGCAGTTGTGGTAAATTGCTGTAAAAATTG
>CAIGQQ010006944.1:1898645-1912994 GCA_903798035.1 Danio albolineatus
CACAGCTCTATCAGATACCTCTATATATCTGTTCTGCATATGAAATGCACATACAGACAGCACATCTGTAGCGCATTACACTGAACATCAGGAAAGGATAAACGATTTCATGCGTGTTTCACTCAGATCTGATGCTACAGTGAGCCCGTGTGTGTGTTCACACAGAATAAATCCTCCTCATGCAGTTTATCAAGAGAAGAGAGCCTCTCTCTCTGGCCGCTTCAGACAGCGTCCTACCATACTACTCATACTAATGCAAAGTCCAAGTCTGAAATAAAATGACATTGTGAATCTATTCTGAATATATATTTCTCTTAAAAAAAGGGAATATAGAATCAGAATATAGATATCAATAAAACTATGATGATTCGGAAATGTAGTCGCAGCTTCTGCAGAACACCTCATAAAAACCACTAAACAGCTTAACGGTATCTATTATTTGTAACAAAATATGTTTACCCCACTTATGTGTCTCTATATAGACAACTTTTCTGGCGTGGTCAGTTTGCTCAGTAGCTCACCTTGTACAGTGTTGTACTCGTGCTGCAGAGTGCTCAGGTTGTCTTTAATTTTCTATTTGAAAACATCATTGGTTGGTTTTGGTCAGTGGTTTGATTGGTGATCTGTACGGAAAGCGCCACCTTCTCGCAGACATGCACAGGAAGGACATGTATCTGAACCGTAATGTATTTTAGATTTGCGAAAAAGTAGACAGCACCCTCTAGTGCAGTGGTCCCCAAACTTTTTATCACCATGGACCGGTCAACGCTTGACAATTTTTAACCGTTTTTCCCAGAGCATGACAAGCCGACAAAACAGTTTTATTTATGGAGAAAATCACAGAGCAGTGTCTGGGTGTTCTGTGTTTGTCTGAGAAAATTAGTCTACGGAAATGTGTCTGTTCCGTACAAAGTATGAAGCTGATCGGTCAGTTCTTGTCACGTAACTTGCGGTGCGCTCGTGAGATTCAATCACTGGGTGCATCTGGAAGGCGCACGCGCGTCAAGGCTGATGTACACTTTTACTGGTGCCACGTCACGCACCTCCACTGACTGCGCACGCCACTCACAGAACTGATGAAGCTTTTATACCTGACACATTCGGCATTGATATTCTTTAAAATGACAGGGGGAGTCAAAAAAAACAACAACCATAAAAAAGCTGTGACCGTAAGCCGCGCACCTCCATTGTAAATAACGAACTTGCGTGCAGAAAAGATGTGATAAGCGAGAGGCCCTTAAAAGGCTACCGTCATTTATGATCTCCAGCAGTTGATCTTCTTCCACAGACATACTGGATTCACCTGATTTGTTGACTAATGGCCACGGTGGCGTAGTGAGTAGCACCTTCGCCTCACAGCAAAAAGGTCGCTGGTTCGAGCCTTGGCTGGGTCAGTTGGCATTTCTGTGTGGAGTTTGCATGTTCTCCCCGTGGTTGCGTGGGTTTCCTCTGGGTGCACCGGTTTCCCCCACAAGTCCAAAGATATGCGGTACAGGTGAATTGGGTGAGCTAAATTGTCCGTAGTGTATGTGTGTGAATGAGAATGTATGGATGTTTCCTAGAAATGGGTTATGGCTGGAAGGTCATCCGCTGCGTAAAACAAATGCTGGATAAGTTGGCAGATCATTCCGCTGTGGCGACCCCGAATTAATAAAGGGATTAAGCAGACAAGAAAATGAATGAATGAATGTTGACTAATGGATTGCGGATCCATTCCTTGGCACTTCACGGGTCCTGTACTGGGCATTTTCCCTTAAGCAAAGAAACTTTCAAATGACGTCTGTTTCTTACTCCTTTTGCTGCTTATGGGTTAAATTTAAGCGCTCAAGTGACCGGGATGTAAGCGAGAGAATATTGTCATTTGTCAAAATATAAGATTTTTCAAAATAAAAGATTGTTCAGACTCAGATAATATATAAAATGGAAATTATTAATGATTTCCTGTGCAGCCCCGTACCGATCGATCCATAGACCAGTATTGGGCCGCTGCTCTGGTGGATTTTTGCAACAAAACGTACAGTGGAGCACCGTATTTTATACGACAAACATGTAGACTGACCATTAAGAATGGGCTTGAAAATAGATCTGTTTGCGTTTGATGGCTGCCACACACTTTAATTTCAATATAAATGCGAAAAGCTTGCAGAATATCTGAAATGTAAATATTTTGGACATTTTTAGGTCTACAATAAGTAGGTGAGTTAAGAATATATGTGGTTTTCTTGTTTGTGTATTAAAGCAAAACAAAGCTAAGTTGAATCGTGGCTCATAATTTGGTGGCAAAATTCCCAAATAATTAAACATTGCAAATAAAAATGTCTTTATTTGTTTATCTTTAACTTGTTTTGTGGCCACTGAAATCAAATGCATTTGATTAATTTGTATATGTTATGGTTGGTGGTGGCGCCACGGTGCCGTAGTGAGTAGCACGTTCGCCTCGCAGCAAGAAGGTCGCTGGTTCGAGCCCCGGCTGGGTCAGTTGGCATTTCTGTGTGGAGTTTGCATGTTCTCCCCGTGGTTGCGTGGGTTTCCTCCGGGTGCTCTGGTTTCCCCCCACAGTCCAAAGACATGTGGTACAGGTGAATTGGGTAGGCTAAATTGTCCGTAGTGTATGTGTGTGAATGAGTATGTATGGATGTTTCCCAGAAATGGGTTGCGGCTGGAAGGGCATCCGCTGCGTAAAACAAATGCTAGATAAGTTGGCGGATCATTCCGCTGTGGCGACCCCGGATTAATAAAGGGACTAAGTCGACAAGTAAATAAATGAATGAATCAATGGCTGGTGGCTCAGTGGCTCAGTGGTCAGCACTGTTGCCTCACAGCAAGAAGGTCGCAGGTTTGAGTCTAGACTAGTCTGGGCTAGTTGGCACTTCTGTGTGGAGTTTGCATGTTTTCCCCATGTTGGCGTGGGTTTCCTCCGGGTGTTTCCCACACAGTCCAAAGACATGCGGTATGGTGAATTGGATGAACTTAATTGGCTGTAGTGTATGAGTGAATGTGAGAGTGTATAGATATTTTCCTGTCCTGGCTTGCAGCTGGAAGGGCTTCCGCTGCGGAGAACATTTTCTGGAATATTTGGCGGTTCATTCCGCTGTGGCGTCCCCTGAAAAATAAGGGACTAAGCCGAAGGAAAATGAGTGAATGAATGTTTCTTTTCTTGAAGGTTTATTAATATAAAAATCGCGCACACACAGAAACAATTAAAACAGTGATACGAAACAAACTGTATGCAAAACTATAATAATAATTCTTACGCTTGATGTTATTTTATTATTTTTTTAAAATAAACTACATTCTTTACTTTATTTTACTGTATCTGAACGTTTTCAGAATCGTGGTAGGACATTTTAAATGATATATAGATTTTTTTTAAATATGTTGACAATAGCATGCTTGACTGCGTGTAGTGTGTATTATAATCAGACGGTGTGGTACAGATTTCATGTCATATGTGTTTGGAGATGGAACTGTCGTCCGGTTTCAGGCTTGTTTGGGTCTCGGCGCTCAGATGAAAGCTCTCTGTGAGTCTGCTTTGGGTTTTAGCAGCAGTAACTCTCCCAGGATCAGGGAGAGTTTAGACAGTTCAGACACACTGTTGATGATATTGAAGGATTCAGTGTGTGACAGGTGTCAGTGGCACAGAGCAGCACTTCACGTGTTTATCAACACTGTGTGTGCTTGAGTGTGTGTGCAAGAGTGTGTGTACTGTATGTGTGTTAATCCAAAATCAATTATACTGCAGCATACAGTCTGAATTTTCGCCCTCCTGTGAGTTTTTTTCTCTTTTTTTCTTATTTCCCAAATGATGTTGAACCGAGGAAGGAATTTTTCACAGTAAATCCAATAATATGTTTTCTTCTGGAGAAAGTCTTATTTGTTTTATTTCGGCTATCATTGTCCTCATTGTTTTTGTCATTATCGGCGGCAAAATTGTTGTGATAATATAGTATAGCATTTAGGTTTGGGCGGTAATAATATGGTATACCGTGGTATCTAATAATAGCTACGGTAACAGTTTCAATACCGTTATACCGTCATTAAAAACAATGCCATCATATAGGAGACATGGATTGTACATTGCATATAATTTCAAGAGTTCACACTGCTAGTTTGGCATGCTGTCCTGGGAGAGAGCCCTGAGCTCATAAGATCCTCGAGCCCGGGGCTCCCTCCCGTTTGCAAGGCGAGAGGGGTGTTTAAGCACAGGTAGATCTCTGTAAACTCCGCACAGAAACGTTGGCTGGCTTGGTAAGGACTAGAACCAGTGACGCTCTTGCTGTGAGGCAACAGTGCTAACCACTGTGCCACCTTGCCACCCATCTAGGAAAGGAGGAGGAGTAGGGCTGGAAGGGGGGATTCTTCAAAATAAAGATGGCTGTGATATGGAGCTTAGGGTATTTAGAGTGGCTTAGGAATCGTCTGATTGGTGAATCATAAATTTGATAATGCGGGACCAGCTGCAAGCAATCATCAGCACGTCATCCTCTCGAAATTAGTTTATAAATAAATTTCACTTATTTAATGCTATGCGTATGCGTGGTTGTCATCACGGGAGAGCATAGAGGAGAAAGAGAGAGGTGGGGAAAGATGGCTAGTTGCGCACCAAGAGACCTGGTCTTGAAATAGGACACAACTTGTGAACTTTGGCTTTATTTCAGGTTTTTACTGAACGAGAATGGAGAGGCGGTAAATACGGACGAGGCAAATAGTGCAACAAAAGGGTATGAAAGGGCAGTGTCTGATGAAAAACCTGTACTGATGCAGTGACAAATTACTAGGCAAAGAAAATACAGTAAATAAAAATGTAAATGATAAAAGTTGTTATTATTTTTGTGCATGTTATTTTGTTATGGTTTCAGTATTAGTGTCTGGCATTCAGTTTCTGAACGGTTTGGGCACAAACCAACAGTTTGGTGACGCTTTCTGAGCCTTACGTCATTATTTATTTATTTATTATTCACTGTAAAACCGTATTCCGGCGTAAAATAGGGAGGAGGTTTTGACGGTATCAAAATTTGGATACTGCCCAAGCCCAATCGTATTGCTGTACCTAAATATCTGACTTATATCTCACTTTTATCTTAGCTCTGTCTTATTTATTTATGCTTGCAATTTGTTTGATTCACTCCACTAAAAGATCTCAAGAAATCTATCTAAAACGATGATTTCATTCCAAATAGAGCTATTCAAGTCATCTGCTGAAATTGTGTTCTTATCGTAATGTATATTGTAATGTAATATCGCAATGTCCAATTTTTCCAGCCCTAGTATTGTGTGTGTGCTTATTAGTAGGGCCAGCCGGAATCTGCAGACATTTTTTTTCTATTTCTGCTTAGTATTTTGTTAAAAATCTGCGGATTTATGCGGAATTATTTTGGGAGTATCATAACTAAAACCTTAATATATGAAATAAAATGTAATACCTTTTTAACTTGTATTTAATGTTTACAATGCAAATCCAATTAAATGCACTTTGTTTGGTAAACAAATCAAGTCTTCTATATAAAATCTCTACTAAAAGACAGAAAATATTACTTTACAAACTCTATTGTAAATAAATTATATGAACATTTTCATATTAGTCAATAATTATACTGAAATTAATTTAAAAACTGAATAAATATAAATTTACACACATTTACACCAGTACATAAACAAAATCAATGATGGGCTAAAAATCTGCAGAAATCTACGGAATTCTGCGCGTGCAGATTTCGTGTGGGCCTACTTATTAGTGGTGTTCATCACATTGTTGGGATCAAATAGCATTGTAATCCCCTGTAGTATAGTAATACTAGTAATTTGTGACCCTATGGGAACACTCTTTGGTCCCTATGGGGAAAGCGACTCATAAATCACCCAGAGTGAAGTATTTTGACTATGTAAAAGAATGGTAGAGCACAGAATATACAGTCTGTACTGTAAAAAAATAATTTAGCCTATAGGAAATCCCCATAAACAAAAAACAAATGTGTGCGCGTGCATGTATTTGTGTTTGCGTGTGTGTCGTCTGTCATTGGTGTCAGGCTAAAATAAACTTTTCCTCCAGCAGTGCTTGAGTTCTTCATCTCGTCATTCATTCTCTTGTTCGGGATTTCCGCCTCAGTTCCAGAGTAACATTTGGGTTGCCAAAGAATTTGCATAGAAAAATACAGATAAGAGCACTAAGCAAACATAAACAAATCTGACACCAGTTGATACGCTTTTTATCCTTTCTTTCTTTTCAATTCTTTAATTCATAAACATTTAAATTTTTTATCTCATTTGTTTGCATGCATTCATGAACACTTTACATTTATTGATTTTTTAATCATTTTTTATTTATGAATATTTTCTATTTTTTATTTCTTTTATTTTCATCCATTCATGAATATTTGTATTTATTCATCTTTATTTCTCTTTTATTTTCATTGACTCATGAATATTTTTATTTAATTATTTGTATCTGTTTTGTTTTCATTCATTAATTAACATTTTTCATTCATTTTTTATCTGTTTTCATCTATTCATGAACATTGTTTTATTTGTCTTTTATTTTCATTCATTCATGAATATATTTTTTATCTCCTTTTCGTTCATTCATGAACAATTTTTATTTATTTTCTTCTGTTTTCTTTTTATTCACTCTTGGAGTTATTTTATTTGTATTTTACAGCAAGGGAAAATAAGTATTTAACGTCGCTATTTTTCTCAAAAACGTATTTTTAAAGGGGCCGTTGACTTGAAATATTCAGCAGATGTTGGTAACAACCAAAGAAATCCATATATGAAGAGAAATCAAAACTAACTAGTTTACAAATGAAGTTATGCTTAATAAACTAAAACGACACAGGAAAAAAAAGTATTGAACACATGAAGAAAGGGAGGTGTAGAAAGGCAGTGATAGCCCAGACAGCAGCTGAAATCTCTCTTTAGTTTTTCAGGAAGCCTCTAACCTTCCTCATTGTTAATGAATATCAGCTGCTTCAGTCCAACATCTACAAGATGAAACCGGGTGGACATTTCAGCAAGACAATGATCCAAAACACAGCCAAGCAAACTCTCAGATTTTTAATTTTTTTATTATTATTATTTATTTATTTTTGTATTGTTTTGGTTTTTACCAAAATCTGATTCAATTCTATGTCAACAGCTCTTTTAGAAATATTAATCCCAGGAAAAAACTTGACGTGTTCAATACTTATTTTCGCCCCACTGTATCTCTTTACATTCACTCATGAACAGTTTTTATTTCGTTTTTTTTTTCCTCTTATTTTATTCACTCATGGAATTTTTTTATTTAGTTATTTTTTTAAAATCTCTTTTCCTTCATTAATGAGCATTTTTTATTTATTTATATTTTATTTATTTTTCATTCATTCATTAATTTTTTTTAATCTCTTTGCTTTTCATTCATTCCTAAACAATTTTTTATTCATTCATTTTTGTAAAAATTGTTAGAAAAATTGTTAAAAATGATTAAGTACAAATAAAATAAATCAAGTCACCTCTGTGTTGGCCCTCAGCAATCTACTGCAAAAACCAGGTGTTCAAAGTCCAGATGTCAAACCTGTGTCTCTCACACACTCGCCATGTATAGGACCCATAATGAGGTTTCCACCTGCTCTTCTCAACTCCGTCTGTGGGCTTTTAATTTTCAATAAGCCCAGATTAAAGAAGTGTCGTCCTCAGTGATGTAAAGTAACAAATTACAAATACTCAAATGACTGTAATTGAGTAGTTTTTCTCAGGAATTGTACTTTAGTCAGTAGTTTTAAATATGTGTACTTTTGTAGATGGGTGTAAATATGCAGAGAAAATGGAAAAAAAATAGAAAATAAACAGGTAAAAAAAGCCACTGAAGTTTGTTGTCTAGCAAACGGAAATAATTGACTTGATTTTTCTGTAATATCAGCTGCTGTACCTGTTGGTGATTGCATTCAAACAGCTTTTCATTTAATTTTATGCTTGAATGAATAACTAAGTGAATGCTTAAAGATGACCTATTATGCCATGACCTATATGAGATAAATCTCTGATGTCCCTAGAGTGTGTATGTTAAATTTAAGCTCAAAATGCAACACAATTAATGTTTGAAACTCTTTGAAACCTCCCCTTATAGGCTTTGATTTTAATTGTGATGGCTATAAGAGCAATAAGTGATGATGGTAGTTAAAGAATAAGTAGTTTAGACAGACCGCTGATAGACTCTGACCTGTAACCAGAGCCCGTTGAATCGACACCTTCTGGAACATGTCCGATGAGCTGACACACACACTTAGCATACAACACACGTAGCTTACTGTACGTCAATGTGGTTGTGTTGAGTAAGTTATTTAAAAAAATAATAATAATAATTAATTAATAATTTAGCGCCACGGTGGCGTAGTGAGTAGCACATTCGCCTCACAGCAAGAAGGTCGCTGGTTCAAGCCTCGGCTGGGTCAGTTGGCATTTCTGTGTGGAGTTAGCATGTTCTCCCTGTGGTTGCGTGGGTTTCCTCCGGGTGCTCCGGTTTCCCCCACAGTCCAAAGACATGCGGTATAGGTGAATTGGGTAGGCTAAATTGTCCATAGTGTATGTGTGTGAATGAGAATGTATGGATGTTTCCCAGAGATGGGTTGCGGCTGGAAGGGCATCCGCTGCGTAAAACAAATGCTGGATAAGTTGGCGGTTCATTCCGCTGTGGCGACCCCAGATTACTAAAGGGACTAAGCTGAAAAGAAAATGAATGAATGAATTAATAATTTATATCATTAAAATTGTATATAAATTACTTTTCTAATTTCTCTAAAACTACTGTAAAGTAACTTAATTAATCAACAAGTAATTAATTACTAGATTTAATCACTACTTTGGTAATTTGGTAATTAAAATCCACATAAATTTCAACAAAACAGGTTTTTTAGACTTATTTTTAAAAATTTGAGTCAAACGGTGGGTATCAAAACACAAAATGTTTCAAATTAAATGACACTATAATTCCTATATACCATATTCTCATATCTATTTCTAAAAAATGTCTTTGTCGATATAGTATGGTGAATTATAGTGTCATCAATTTGAATAGATATATGAGCAATGTCACATGAGTAGCAGTGTGATATGGCTGGGTGGCTTGCGTTGGCATGAGACCGCATGCCATGTGCATTAGTGCCCCAGCAGTGTCGATACACAGCCATATCGTACTGCTACGAGTGAGATATTGTGTTTATACAACAGTTCGACAGCAAAATCGGAGAGTCTCAAAAACCCCTTTTGTATGAGAAACTACTTTCTTCCACTGTTCACATCTACAGCTGATGTCAGAACAGCAGAAACCGTTACTACTTCACCAACGTCACTTTAGAGCTAGTATTCGAATGATTATCGTGCATGATGTCTAACCTGATGACAAGACAGGTTACTTTGCTCACATTTTAAGATTATAAGGTTGAACGGCATGAAATGCCATCAGTCTACAGAGGTTTTCCAATATTTCTCTGTTGCAATTGAGACGTTACAAAAATTAACCCTGAAGAATCCAAAGCAAAGCAAACACTACTAGATTACTATAGTATAAATACAGCACTACAACATACAAAAGAGAGAGAGATATATCATGTTTTGTTCAGCTATAGCTTGAACACTGTTTTTCTCCCTCAACGAACTTATTATGCGGTCTCTGTTGCCATCTTCTGGCGGAAGGTCAACCATTCATTTCTTTGCTCTGCTCAATATGACAGGTTGATGGCCAACGACCGTAGACTGTAAAAGATACGGATGTTGTATCCATGACGTCACCCATAGGCGTGGCCAGTAGGCGCGTCATTGTGATGACCGGTGGTTACCAAAAAAGGGCAAAGAGGCGGATCGTGAGCGGAGCTACAGATGCCTGCTAGCATTTTACTTACGCTTAATACTTTATTACATGCGACTCGTTTGTGTTCTGACCACTTGTGCTTGGTTGTGTACTATATCAATAAAGTGTTTAATCTTTTAAAAACACTGTTGTAATACATTGAGCCACTAAGCATTGCTCTTATGACGTTGTTCTATTGGAGGAAAACGCAAAGTACTTCCAAATACTTCAAATATAGTCTGTGTTAGTAAATGCAAGGCTATTTAATCCAGGCATAACACTGTACGACAACGTTTCAGATTACTTTTTTTATAGCCTACAACTAATCAATCTGACCCATTCTGGAGTGCATTACAGGTCTAAAGACTATTATAATTGATAAATAATCTTAAATAAAACAAATACATTTATAGATATGGTATATAAGTATATAATTTCACTTATTTGGGAATTGGAGCACGGTTAAATGGTTTGTGAGCACAATTAAGTGCACACAGCATGCCATATTATCTGATACTTGTATGAATAATCCCAAAAAGCAATTGACTGTGTAAAGCCACATAAAACAAAGCAAAAATACGATGTATATGCTGAGTTCATCGGCTACTCAGCCTGAATGACATGACTGTGCCCAGCGAAACCTAGCTGTCACTCAAGTGGCCACGCCCTTAGTTATGCAGACGTAATATAACTTAATATAAATGAAAAGGAATGAGTTATAATAAAAATTCACCCCCTCACAGTTGTCATTAAGGGTAATATCAGCTATATACACCAAAATCGTTTTTTGTACCAGGCTGTAAACCCCATTTTCTGCTGTGAAGTTGGCCATTTTAACATTGGGCTCATTAGAAATGTGCTCTATTATGGAGCCTAGTGGAATTTCGATGAATTGCAGTTTCAGTTACTTCTGTATTGGCTTCATTAGTTTAGCTTGCTGCATGGCACTCTATGTGGGCAGAGTACAATGGTGAAGAGGCTGTATTTAGCCTTTCACTGTCATATTGTGGCTATTCAAAAAGTTTCTAAATGTTTTTTTCCCCTTTTTTTTCTGGTGATTTTGGAGTGAAGCACGCATTGGACGAGCTTTTGACCACTTTTGTGAGATTTATAACTCACACTGGACCTGATAGCATGAATGAGTCTGACAGAGAGAGACAGCCCTTTATCTGTGTGGACAGGAATAGTGTGAAAGACTGGAGGGAATCTGAGTGGGAAACACTGTGATGACAGTCAGAAGAGTTATGAGATCTTCCCAGTGAGAAAAGAGAGCGTTTCCCATGGGAGAGGCTGGGAATCTCTCCGCGTTATCCTTCATTTCAGTGGCTTCTCACCGCACGTGTTTACTGCACATACAGTACAGGGGGTGACGCTAAGCTTCTCTCCTCTGTGGCCCCCAGGTATTCAATATACAGTTGAAGTTATTATTATTTGCCCCGTTGTGAATTTTATTCTTTTTTAAATATTTCCCTAAGGATGTTTAGCAGAGGAAGGAATTTTTCACAGTATTTCCTATAATATTTTTTCTTCTGGAGAAAGTCTTATTTGTTTTATTTCAGCTATAATAAAAGCAGTTTTTTTTTTTTTTACCATTTTAAGGTCAATATTATTAGCCACCTCTTAGCGATATATTTTTTTGGTAGTCTACAGAACAAACCATCGCTATAGTATGACTTGCCTAATTACTTTAACTTGCCTACTTAACCTAGTTAATCCTTTAAATGTCACTTTAAGCTGAATAATAGTATTTTAAAAAATATCTAGTCAAATATTATTTACTGTCATCATGGCAAAGATAAAAGAAATCAGTTATTAGAAATGAGTTATTAAACTATTGTTTTTAGAAACGAGTTAAAAAAAAATCTTCTTTCCGTTAATGGAAATTGGGCGAAAATATACAGGGGGGCTACTAATTCAGGAGGGCTAATAAATCAGACTGTACGTTTTATTTACATTTATGCTTTCTAAGCATTATGGGACATTTACAGATTCTTACAGTCATTTACAGGTCACTGGTTTGAGTCCCAGCTGGGTCAGTTGGCATTTCTGTGTGCAGTTTGCATGTTCTCCCTGTGTTTGCGTGCTCCGGAAGTCCAAAGACATGCGCTATAGGTGAATTGAATAAACTAAATTGGCCGTTGTGTATGAGTGTGTGTGTGATTGTGAAAGTGTATGGGTGATAACCAGTATTGGGTTGCAGCTGGAAGGGCATCTGTTGTGTAAAACATATGCTGGAATAGTTGGCGGTTCATTCCGCTGTGGCGACCCCTGATGAATAATAAAGGGACTAAGCCGAAGGAAAATCAATGACTGAATGAGTCATTTTCACTTAAATTACATTAAACTGACATAAAACTACGGTTTTACCTCAATTACGGTTTAACCACAATTACATAAGAAAAACGATTTTACCAAGGACGAAACAAGTTTACATTTTAGAAAACAAATTAACAAGACGCAAAACACTTTTACCAGTCCCGAAACAAATTTACAATGGCAAATTCTTTACGGAAAGGGAATGTACCAAACACCGGAAGTGACGCGACGAAAGGCGTTGTTGTTGTCGTCGCTAGTGGTGTGCGCGGTAAATTCGTGTTGTGGAGTAAATGGTGTAAATAAGGTTTATGATGACCGAACATGGACTGCAGCCGAGGGATGTTTTGTCGCAAACACATGAGAAGCTTGACGCGGTTTTGCTTTACTTGTGGTCGGTGTTTGGAGTTTCTAAAAGACGCGGACCAGACGTAAACACCAGACATACTGCATCAATGTGTTCAATATTTTAACGAGGGCCACTCGTATGCTGTATTCGTGGATATGATGTCAAGTCTACACGGTGTAAACATCTGCTTGAGGACTCTTAAAAGTAAGGTGTGGTTATTACTCTGCTGCGTGATCTAACCTAAGTCTATGTAAAACTCTTGTTTAGAATGGCTGTTTATTCCTCTTCAGATCATAAATGCCTACTTGCTCGCCCACAGTACGTGTTGTATATATTAATATACATTATGATATTAATAACACATATATATTAATGCCTATTATTATTATATCGATCACGTGTTGGTTACATGTACAGCAAATGTACATCAGTCCGTGTTAAGGTTTTTGGTTCGCACTCTAGCGACGATAACAACGCCTTTCGCCGCATCACTTCCAGTGTTTGGTACATTCCCTTTCCGTAAAGAATCTGTCATTGTAAATTTGTTTCGGGTAAAAGTGTTTTGCGCCTTGTTAATTTGTTTTCTAAAATGTTAACATGTTTCGTCCTTGGTAAAATCGTTTTTCCTATGTAATTGTGTCTTATGATAGGTAAAATGTTTTCCAAAATGAAAATTTGTCTCGAGCTTCAAAAAAGTGTTTCACACTTTGTAATGCCGTATAAAACTGATTGTATAGCTTAAAAAATAAATTAAAAGAAAAAAAGGAAAATGATTAACTTTGTTTGATAAGTTGTAATGGACATAAAAATATCATATATTGTCATGGATTATTGACCATATTATTGTTTACAGGTTAGTAGTAAAAAATAGCATGGATTTTGTTTGATCCCTCTTGTTTTGGTTACAGTTTTGAGTCATGCGATGATAATCACTGTTTTCATTGTCATTTTGGTCAGCTGACTCTTCATCCAGACTGCATAAAATCTTGCTTTAATGTTCAACACATTCTTTATATGATCAGATTGTCACAGTTGATGAGCAGCTGTGCAGTTTGCCACAGAAATGAGCACTACAAACAACAATGCAGCCACTCGACAACCTTTATAAACAGATATTTAGTGTGTATGATTTGAATTTGGGACAGATTTTTGCTGGCGACCTCCATTATGCTTTATAAAATATATATTTGTTTATCTTTGCATGTAAACCTGTTTCAGGAAATGTCTAGAACCAAATTCAGCAGTTTTAATTGTAAGTCCGTGTTTTCAGCAGTGTGTGCTGGAGCTGCAGCTTCTCTCAGTGTTGTGTGGTATGTGTGGAATGAGCGGACTGATGTTTGTGGTTTGTTTGAGGAATGACTTCAGCGGTGCTCAGCAATGCTCGCTATGTGCGGCCCGATGCCTTCGCGTGTGCATCCAGGTATGATAAACACTCGACAGGTTAGTGCGCTGCGCTCAGGTGACTGCTCTGTCTGCTTCTGAGAGACAGGGATTGGACAGAAGACATGTGGTATGTGTTTGTCTGTCAGACCTCCATGGCGGACAGCTGAAGGGATGTTCATGAACACACAAACCACACACATGGCGACCTTATCATGCACTCTTCCAGATGAAAGACACACACACACATGGACACACATATTTTTTTGGTAATTCATGAGGACCCTCTATTGGCATAATGTGTTTTATAGTGTATAAACACTAAACACAACCCTTATGTAAACCTATGGCAAGTTTTTAATGTGAAAGTACTAGTTAAGTATGATTTTAACCATTTGGAATAACGAGGACACAAGGCATGTCCTCATAAACCACTTAACATTGTGATACTTGGATCATATCAGCCACGAGGAAATGTAACTATTTA
>CAIGQQ010006944.1:1917097-1937324 GCA_903798035.1 Danio albolineatus
ATGCTCCTCATTTGACTAAACGTCAAATTTAATTTGCTGCAAATGAAAGTGAGGCTCTGAGGAAAAACACGCATACAGTCCGTTTTACTGTCAGTTGGAGGGGAAAAAATGGCCAATTAGACTAAACCTTAAAGCAAATATAAAAGCTTTGTTTATTCTCAAGTCAAATTAAACCTGACAGAAAGTCTTAGTGACTTATTTTGGTAAGCTTAAGTGTAGAGCTGGAAGAGTATATACATGCACAGACACGCATGTGTGTGTTGTGTATGTTGCGCTCCTTCGGCTGTGAGGACCAAATGTCCCCACAGGTATCAGAATCAGAATCAGAATCAATTTTATTGCCAAGTGTGCTTCACACACAAGGAATTTGCTTTGGCTACAGAAGCTTCCAGTGTACATAAAGGGACAAGTGACAACACAGAATAAATATAAAAAAAGAAGATGATAGACATTAAACAGAGATGCAGTCAGTCCAACAAGATCTGGATGTTGAAATGTATGTACAGATTTTTTTATAAATAAACAGGTTATAAGGTGCTGTGTACAAATGCGTAAGAAGTATTGCGTTGTATATTGTTATAAGGTGCTGTGTACAAGTGCGTATGAGAAAGTATTGCACGTTTATTGCACAATATGAAAAATATTAACTGTTCATGAGGTAGATGGCCTGAGGAAATTTTTTTTTTCCTGTGTCTGGCAGTTTTTGTGCTCGGTGCTCTGTAGCGCCGGCCAGACGGTAACAGTTCAAACAGGAAGTGTGCTAGGTGCGAGGCGTCCAGGGTGATTTTGCGAGCCCTTTTACTCACTCTGGAAGAGTACAGTTCTTGAAGTGTAGGAAGGGTAGTGCCAGTTATTCGTTCAGCAGTCCGGACTATTCGCTGTAGTCTACGGATGTCATCACTTCACTTCACTACCCTGCCATCTGTTTGGCAATGCAAGTAAATTTAGATTTTTTTTGTCCGCATAAAGAAACGGCTCTTAAGAAACCTAATCTTGACCACAACATATGCTATTAAAATAGTTCCCTTAATTAACAACTTAAATAATGTAGTTTACGGAAGCA
Organism: Danio albolineatus; assembly: GCA_903798035.1. Taxonomy (NCBI): domain Eukaryota; kingdom Metazoa; phylum Chordata; class Actinopteri; order Cypriniformes; family Danionidae; genus Danio; species Danio albolineatus. The sequence continues at coordinate 1,918,161 of CAIGQQ010006944.1, forward strand.
TCAAGTGTTTATTGATTGGGTTTAATGTAAATGTAGGTCTATAATTCTTTATACACTCTCAGAAAAAAAGGTACGTGAGCTGTCACTGGGGTGGTACCTTTTCGAATGGCACAAATTTGTACCTAAAAGGTCCATATTAACACCTCAATGGTACATTTTAGTAGCTAAAAAGTACAAAAATGTTCCTTTTAATTTTTAGGTACTAATATATACTTCATGAGGAACCAATATGGACCATTTAAGTACAAATGTGTACCTAGAAGCTCATTTAAACAGATGCATCTTTCATGTTTCCATGGTTTCAAGGCATCCTATTATAGTAATCTTTCATTTTCCTATGCTATTATTGTACGATATAACTACATAGTACTAGTAATGGATTCAAAAACGTTTCAAGTCCACCATTTAACTTTAGAAGACTTGTAAAATACACCTTTTTCAAAAAAGTTGCAGTGTTCCTTTAAATCACACAGAATGAAGTTGTTTAAAAACAATATGCAAAACTGCAGATTATAAGGTTTGGGTTTCCAAAAATCATTATATTCATGAGAAGTCCCCATAAAGATAGCTGCACAAGTGTGTGTATTTGCGTGTACTTGTTTATGTGGTTTGTAAGGGCACAAGTTTGTATAATGACATGGATATGACCTAGTTATACTCTACTTAGGTGGTTTACAAGGACATGCATTGTGTTTGTAATTCAAAATGCTTAAAAATAATATTTGATTTGGTTTTAAAATATGCCACAGGATACTTATGAGGGTTGGGGTTAGGGCTATGGGTAGGTAAGGCCTTATAATACTTTAATTTTTTTACATTATAGAATGTATTATGCCTATAGATAGTCCTCATAAACTGTATATATAAGTGTGTATGTGTGTTCAGTGTGTCCTGTAAGTGCCAGGAATGTTTCCATCCACTGTATATATCCTGATTCCACAGGAGAGAGAGAGAAAGAGAGAAAGAGAGAAAGAGATAAACAAACACATGAGCAACAGATGAAGAGATTCACAGTGAAGAAACTTTGATGATGAGATGAATGTGTGGCATCCAGTCACACGTGTCCACCGTCATATATCAGTGTTTCACAGAACGGAAGAGACAGAGCTGGAGATCTTATCAGCCTTTAAACTCTTTACACTCAATTTTTGGAATACAAAACATTTTTTAGTGTTCGTAGTTTAAAATAAAATAAAAATAAAAATACTGTTGTCATTTATGTATCCTCCTCTATTTCCAAACCTGTTGAAGTTTCTGTTGAACACAAAAAGAAGATATTTTGAAACATGTTCCAAATCTGCAGCTGTTGACGTCCATTGTATTTATGTTCCTACACTGAAAACACTAATAAGTTGACTGAACTAAATTAATCGAGTAAACGCATTACCTCAATTTAATTAAGTAACAGTCTCCTAAAATTTGCATTTTTAAGTTGGTCACACTTTATTTTGATGGTCCATTTGTTGAATTAAGTTACATTGCATCTACATGCCAACTAATTCTCAGTAAATTTTTAAGTAGACTGTTAGGTTGGGATTAGGGTTAATGTAAGTTGACATGTACTTGCAAAGTGTCTTAGTCAGTTAAATGTCTGTTGAAGGAGCAGTATCAGCAGATATTAAGCAGACAATCTACTAATACTCAAGTGGACCATCAAATTAAAGTGTTACCTTTAAGTTTATTTAACTTGCTGTTTTTGTAGATTATACTTAAATTGTTCAGTTGAGCAAACTTACAACTAAAAACCCTAATAAGTTGACTGAACTAAATTAATTGAGTAAACTTGTTGCCTCTATTTAATTGAGTGCTTGCCGGTTTTGTAGATTATACTTAAATTGTTCAGTTCACCAAACTAGCAATGCCAGTGGTCACAGTCTCCAAAGTGTCTGCTTTTGTGTTCAGCAGAAGAAGAAAAAATGTTTCAAACATCTTGAGGGCGAGTAAATTGTTTTTATTTTTGGGTGTCTCTTTAACATACTGAAGGCAAAATTATTGGCCCTCCTGTGAATTTTTTATTATATTTCTGAGATGTTTTCTAAGTGATGTTTAACAGAGCAAAAAAAAATTAGCAAAGTATTTCCTATAATAGTTTTTTTTTTCTTCTAGATTAAGTTTTATTTTATGTGGTTGGGCTGGAAAAAAAACATTTCAACTTAATTTTTAAGGTCAATATTATCATTAATAAAAATCCATTAAACAGCACTTTTAGGAAATATTTGAAAAAAAAATAATAATAGGAAGGCTAATATTTTTACCTTTAACTGTATTCTTATCTTACTGTGTGTATGATTTTCCCAGTATGGTTATTTCAGTAAAGTCTTTGTGATCTTTTATCACAATATGTCTTTCTCCACCTCTGACATAACTTTCCTCAAATACCTGACTCTGTTCTGGTATTTACCTGTAATTTTTTTATCATTCAATCAAGCCACACTTAATTTTTCCCCTTCTTTTAATAAGCTGAATCATAAATATGTCATATTTGGTGAAAGTTTCAGAGGCCTGTTTACATCAACAGTGAACGTTTCTCATGATAAATACTAAAAATCCAAATAAATCGGAATCAAGTTTCCTTTTTCAGCACAGATTAAAAGCCACTCGATTGATATTGTCGAAAATGTCTTTATCAGGTTTAATCAGTTAAAATGACTATTAAAATAATAATTAATTAAAAAAAATATTACAAATAATACTAATAAATAAAATACAATTAAATTTTTGCTGCTTGTTCAAACAACTAAAACCAGTTTTGTTTTGGGACAACTTAATTGTTTTAATGTTCTTTCTACTTAAATTTGTAAAACAATAAAGTTAATAAATTTGTTTTGGGACAACTTCATTGTTTTAATGTTCTATCCACTTAAATTTTTAAAAACAATTAAGTTAATCAATTTGTGTTGGAACAACATGAAGGAATTGTGTAGAACCCAGAATTTACTGTAAAAATGCTGGGTGTCATCCCTGTCACACTTTCACTCTATAAAGAGACGCACTGGATCGCAGGAGTTATTAAATTATATACGTATTTATTAACAAAACACTCACTGGAGACACTGGAACATCGACAGACAGCAATCAAGGGGTGATGACAAATCATGACACTTAAATACCGGTCAAGGAACGAACTAAACATTGGGACTCAAAAACACAGCACATAATAGAACTAATTAGACACAGGGGTGAGACACAGGTGGAAACACTGAAACATTAACGAACGACTGGGAACAAAGGAATCACAGCACATGGGGAAGTATTATCATTATGTATTATTATTATGAAAGAATAATTAATATTCTCAATTAAAACAAACATGGAATGTCATTCACAACCAATTTTACATCTGTAACGTGGCATGTTTAGTAACAGAATAATATAATTGGCAGGTTGATTATATTTGTTTGCTAAAATGCTAGTTTTCTGAATGGTTGTGAAGGATTTCGAAAAGTGTTAACAATGGTAAGCATATATATGTGAGAATACATCCATGTAATCATTTCTAATCTAGTTCGTTTTGATACAAGATTATATAAAAAACAAATGATTGTTCATATAAGTACTCATTTTCATGTCACATTGACTTTAAAACTAAAGACATTTTTTTGTAAAAAGCGTCTGCTAAGTAACTGCTTGCTTGCTTTCTCCATGACGCTGTGAGCGACAGTGTGCCAAAACAAAGCCCAGAGTTCAGCGGTGGTGTACGGGCTGATGACGTGTCCCCAAATTCACCCTCATCCTGGGCTCGTAACAATATGAGTTTATGATGTTCTTGGCCCAGCGGAGTTGTGCTGTTTTCATTTCAGAGCTAAAAACGGTTCCTGGAGAAACGCCATGCTCCTGTGTTACTTTCCTTTAATTTCACACTGAAATGTGTGTCTGCGCGAATGAGGTTCAGAGATAGAAAAATGATGTCATTTTATTTAAAGGAACACATCACTTTCTTTGGAAACATCCTCATTTTACAGTTCCCAGTTGAGTTTTATGATTTTTGAATCCATTAAGCAGATCTCTGCACCTGGGGTGAGCACTTTTAGCTCAGCTAGATCATTGTATCAGATTAGACCATTAGCATCTTGCACAAAAGATTAAAAAAACAAACAAAGGTGTTTTGATAATTTTCCTTTTTGAACTTTGACTTTTCTTCTGTATTTACATCATGTACCTAAGACTGACGGAAAATTAATTGTTGCTATTTTCTAGGTTGATATGGCTAATCATTTTGCTTTTATATCTGATATGTCACTTTTCTCAATATTTTTAACTTAGCATAGAATATTGAATCAGATTAGACCATTAGCATCTCGCTCAATTAAAAAAAAAGCCATTTTGATAATTTTCCTATTTAAACCTTGGCTTTTCTTCTTTATTTACATTGTGTACTTGACTGACGGCAAATTAAAAAGTAGCTATTTTTTTAGTTGATATGGCTAGGAACTATGCTCTTTCAAATCCTTTTAAAACAATAAACAGTAGGGCTAATCATTTTGACTTTATTTCTGATGTCACGTATTTCAATACTTTTAGCTTAGCTTAGCATAGATTATTAAATCAGATTAGACCATTAGCATCTCCTTTAAAATAAGTGTTTTGATAAAACCTTGACATTTCTCCTAAATTTACATCATGTACTTAGGATTGAATATAAATAAAAGTTGCTATTTTCTAGGTTGATAAGGCTAGTCTGTTTGCTTTATATCTGATATGTCTCTTTTCTTTTAGCTTAGCTTAGCATAGATTATTGAGTGGGATTAGACCATTAGCATCTCGCTCAAAACATTTAAATAAGTGTTTTGATAATTTTCCCATTTAAACCTTGACTTTTCTTCTTTATTTACCTCATGTACTTGACAGAAGACTGACAGAAAAAAAAAGTTGCTATTTTCAAGGTTTATAAGTTCTAGAAACTATACTCTCTTTCTGGCGTAATAACCAAGAAACTTTGCTGCAGTACCATAGCTGAAGCAGTCAAAATGCTATTATGGAGCAATTTCTTCTGGTACTGCATGATATCTTTATCAAAGTGATCAAAACTCTTTTGTTTATTTTCGAGCGAGATGCTAATGGTCTAATCTGATTTAATAATCTATGCTAAACCAAGCTAAATTGCTCCCGCTAAACTCGAAGATCGGCTGAAAGATTTTTAAAACTCAACTGTTAAATCTTGGGGAGCTGTAAAATGATTAAAGCACTGGTCAAAACGCTTGACTGTAACAAAGTTATTTACAGTACAGGACGGACCTCGTGGAAAAGATTCCCTCGGCTTGTTACTCCATCAGCGTGTGATTTTCAGGGCTGCTTTGGAAGAAAGATTTATGACATTGTGGTCACCCGTCTGTAATCGAAACCCGCTTTTAAATGGACCCGAGTGCTCTGTTTTCTAGCATGCATTGACATCATGTCTAAAATACAGACGAGAACTGATTTCAGACATATTTGAAGCAAGACAAATAGGGCTCCTTCTCACTTGTTAAAATAGCTTATTCCTCTGGATTTGGACATTTGGCATAATGCAAATGACGTAAAAGATGTGCCTTTTTAGTAATTAAAAATTTTGTTCGGCCTGGGTTTCTAAGTCTCGTAAAATGTCCGGGATTCAACTTTTGCCTCCACTTTCCAAAGCTGTCGTTAATCATATGCGTTTTGGCATTACGTTTTTATTTAAGTCTACTTTTGCTTTGCTTCGCAACTTACTGTGCATGCACAATCGTGAGAGAAACATTAAATAATATATTTTTTTTAAATCTAAAGTACTCAGAAAAAAAATACAAAAATGACTGGTCTACACTAGCTGCAAAATATTTGTCCACCATTAGAATTGGATAATCAACGCATTTGCCTTCTCTAAATTATCTACACGTTTTAATCTTGTAATTATGATTTTTAGAGACCTTGTCTGTTTTTACTTCTTTCTCTGTCATTTATCTCTCATTTGCTGATGACTTTATTAATTTGATGATGTTAATATATTGCACAGGCTATTTTATATACATATCTAAAATACTTTGGCATTCAAGTTTGCTTTGAACTTGAAAGAGAGAGAGAAGCAAATTTGACCTGTCAGTGGGTGCACATGGCCCCTGATAAAAATTAGAGAAATAGTGGATGTCTTTTTTATTTTCACCAGTCTTTTTTTAATTTAACCCAATGAATAGTGTATGACAGTGTCATAATAAATACAACTATTGCTAAAAATGAAATTATGTTTGTTTGTCGCATATATTTTAACTATTTATGTTATGTGGGTAATTGGTGCATTTTAACCAGGCTATCACCGCAAGTATATATTACCTGTGCGAAGCACTGTATATATACGTACGTTTTATATATATGTACACACACACATATATATATATATATATATATATATATATATATATATATATATATACACTGTACGTTTGACTGCGGTTGTTATGACAATGAACAGTAGGGTGCTGCATGACAGCAACAGCTTTTTTTTCCTTTTCACATTAGTGATATTTACAGGGTCATATCATCAACAAATAAAGGATTCATTTTGTGCAATTCTTTGCACAACACCAAATAAATACCACTAAAAATCTTAACGGTGTCTATGATAATACAATTACCGCACTTATCTATCTCTATGGAAAACTTTACCTTGTACGGTGTTGTACTCGTGATGCAGTGCTCAGGTTCAGATTCGTAAAAAGGTAGACAGTGCCTTCTAGTGGATTGGTGCTACAAAATGTACACAACTTTTGTTCCTTTTCACACTAATGATATTTACAGAGGCATATTATCAACAAATAAAGAATTATTTCTGTGCCGTTCTTTGCATAACACTACAAAAATACCACAAAGCATTGTAACAATGTCTATATTTTGTAAACAAATTAGTTAACCTTGCTTTTGTATATCTATATAGACAACTTTTCTGCCGTCGTCAATTTGCTCATTAGCTTACGTTGTAGGGTGTTGTACTCGTGATGCAAAGTGCTCAGGTTGTCTTTCATTTTGAAAACATTATTGGTTGGTTTTGGTCAGTGGTTCCATTGGGGATCTGTATGGAAAACGCTACGTTCTTGTGCACGTGCACAAGAAGGATGTGTATCTGAAACATGCAACAAAACGTACCGTAAGCCGCGTATTTCAGATTTGTGAAAAGGTAGACAGCGCCCTCTAGTGGATTGGTGCAAAAAATGTACACAACTTTTGTTCCTTTTCACATTAATGATATTTACAGAGGCATATTATCAACAAATAAAGCATTATTTCTGTGCAGTTCTTTGCATAACACCACATAAATAACACAAAGCAATGTAACAATGTCTATAATTTGTAACCAAATACGTTTACCATGCTTATATATTTCTATATGGACAACTTTTGTGGCGTTCTCAGTTTTCTTGGTAACTGTATTGTACAGTGTTGCAAAAGACTTGTATCTTAAACGTGCCCTAAGTAACATATATCAGATTCGCACAAATGTAGACAGCGCCCTCTAGTGGACTTGTCACCTGAAATGTGCAACAAAACGTAACCAGAGCAATGTGTTATACATTTAACAAAACAATATAGGCTTATGCATGTATTTCCAATGAGCCTGAGCTAGAAAACAGTGTTTTTGTCTGCAGCGTATCATCTTTAGCATCATGTCAAGCTCAGAAATAAGCTTTTTCTGTTTGTGTGCATGTGTTTTAAGCTCATGTATGCGTGACTAACTTGTTCACCGCGAGCAGACTGGTCACTTCCTGTGACCCTGAGCACCAGGAGTCATACAGGTCATGACCTCTTGTCTGCTTCCTCCTCTTCTTCTTCTTCTCAGCCGTTCGTCTGCTTTCGGGAGCTCTGCTGACAGGTAGTTTAACGCTTGTATCCTGCTGCTCCTTGAAGTCGTCGCCGTCTGGATTTTTTACGCTTAGCTCCTCGTTTCCTGGATTTTCTGAGGTCAGGTCTGAACAATATCTGCACTATACCACACACAGACAAACACTCACTCGGGTATATATATATAGCAGACCATTCGCCTCAGTGTTTGTTTTGGTTTTGTTATGATATGAGCTGCTTTCAGCTTTAATAATCAGCAGAAATGTTTTATGAATGGGAAAATAAGAACATTAGAAGGATTTCTGACTGAAGTAATTCCTGTTTTGAAACACAGGGATAAATTACATTTGAATTCAAAATTAATTTATAACGTTCATTAGATTAGATAGTAAATGCTTTCAAATTAAGGGTATGTTTTAACTTACTTGACTTATTTAATTTGTTCTTTAATTTTTTTTGAAACTTTAGAAATAAAATATATTTGTATAAATAAATTAAATTTCAAATTTATGCTGTAATATAAAAAAATATTAATTAAATTACTTCATTTTCTTTTATTAATCTGGGGTCGCCACAGCGGAATGAACCGTCAACCTATCCAGTATATGTTTCATGCAGTGGATGCCCTTCCAGCTGCAACCCAGCACTGGGAAACACCCATACACTCTCATTCACACACATACACTACAGACAATTTAGCTCACCCAATTCACCTATAACACATGTCTTTAGGGAAACCGGAGGAAACCCTCACCAACACAAGGAGAATATGCACACTCCATGCAGAGATGCCAACTGACCCAGCCTAGGCTCGAACCAGCGACCTTCTTACTATGTGGTGACATCGCTACCCACTGTGCCACCGCGCTGCCTTATTATAAAATATACATGTACCAATTTTGTCCATATGGATTTTTTAAAAAATAATAAAGTCAGCAATAAAAACTATATTTTTAATAGAGTTTTTTAAATGTCAATTTACATTATATATTTTATTATGGATATAAACACTCATCGACCATTTTATTAGGTACACCCTAGTAGTACCGGGTTGGAACCTCCTTTTTACCTTCAGAACTGCCTCAGTCCTTAGTAGCATAGATTCAACAAGGTACTGGAAATATTCCTCAGAGATTTTGGTCCATATTTGACAACAGGATCACACAGTTGCTGCAGATTTGTGCTTTATTGGGTTGAGCTCTGGTGACTGTGGAGGCCGTTTGAGTGCAGTGAACTCGAGTTCAGGAAACCAGTCTGAGATGATTCGCACTTTATGACACGGCATGTTATCTTGCTCATTGGTCATAAAGGGATGGTCATGGTCAGCAACAATACCCAAGGCTGTGGCGTTGACACGATGCTCAATTGGTACTAATGTCCTAATGTCCATGTGTGAAAACATCCTCCATACCATTACACCACCACCACCAGCCTTAACCATTCATACAAGGCAGGAATGATCCGTGTTTTCATGTTGTTGACGCCAAATTCTGACCCTACCATCTGATTGTCGCAGCAGAAATCGAGACTCATCAGACCAGGTAACTTTGGTGAGCCTGTGTGAACTGTAGCCTCAGTTTCCTGTTCTCAGCTGACAGGAGTGGCACCCGGTGTAGTCTTCTGCTGCTGTAGCCCATCTGCCTCAAGGTTGGCCGTGTTGTGCGTTCAGAGATGCTCTTCTGCATACCGCAGTTGTAACGAGTGATTATTTGAGTTGCTGTTGTTCTATCAGCTGGAACCAGTCTGGCCATTCTCCTCTAACCTCTGGCATCATCAAGGCATTTTCTCACAGAACTGCCGCTCACTGGATATTTTCTCTTTTTAGGACCATTCACTGTAAACCCTAGAAATGGTTGTGAGTGAAAATCCTAGTAGTTCAGCAGTTTCTGAAATACTCAGACCAGCCTGTCTGGCACCAACAACCATGCCACTTTCAAAGTCACTTAAATCACCTTTCTTCCCCATTCTGATGCTCGGTTTGAACTGTAGCAGACTGTCTTTATTTATTTATTTATTTATTTATTTATTTATTTATTTATTTATTTATTTATTTATTAGAATACATAGTTTTGTCTTCATAAATAATTTAGTATTTATTCATACTATTTTAGTAAACTGTCATTTATGAGGCTGTAGATCATTGTTAATCTTTTATCTGATTCTCAGATATTTCTTTGCATCAGATCAGCTTTTGTGTTGTTGTTGTTTCTTTTTTGTGGATTAGTTCTTAAAAAGCCTTTTGTTTATAGAGCGAAAGCATTTTCATAATCTAAAACTTCCTGAAAACTTAAAGCTTCTTTTTACGATATTTTTTTATATAGATTATGTTATTTAAATAGATTTTCTAGCATCATCTGCTGTTAACAGTAGTGTAAAACTGTAAGTGAGTGTAAAGCACAGGTCTGGAGTCTGTTTCCAGATGGTTTGTGCCGGATCAGTGTGTGTTTATGAGGTCTGTCATGGTGCATTAGTTTATGGGACAGTCTGGGCCACGTAAGCTGATGTTTACAATGTTCCTCACAGCGGTGGTTCTCCTTCAAGAATCATGCAGTATATGTGACTCAGGACCACAAATCCATTTTGAATTTTCAAATCAGTAATCTATTTTTAATGGCAAAAATTATAAGTGAAAGAAAATAGAAAGGTTTATAGGGGAGTATTTAGATTTTTAATATGACCTTTAAGCTAAACTTTTCTTTTGTACTGAAATTTTCTAAATAAGTAAATAAATTAGTAAATTTTGTATTTTGATTGTACATGAGGGAAGTAAGATCATTGGTAAATCACAGAAACTTAAATCTCTATCAATGTAAAGGCAAGCAGCAGGTTTTCAAAATATCTGAGGTTGTTTCTTACCTCTGTATAATGTGTTTATAGCACTTCCATCAGGTATCGATACTTTAGGCAACCATGATCATAAAGTAAAGTTTACCAATCATCTTTCATGGCCAGTGCTGGCAGAATTTTAATAGGAAACCATTGATTTATATTTATTACATAATATATTCTATAATTTCTCAAGTTCTTTTGTTGAAAAAATATGTCAACATCTTCCATGGCCTGCATAGAATCCAGGACTAAATATTATTGAGCCATTTTGAGGTGTTTTGGAGGAGCGAGTCAGAAAACTTTTTCCTCCACCGGCATCATGTAGTGTCCTGGCCAGTAAGCTGATGTTTACAATGTTCCTCACAGCGGTGGTTCTCCTTCAAGAATCATGCAGGATATGTGACTCAGGACAACAAATCCATTTTGAATTTTCAAATCAGCAATTTATTTTTAATGCCAAAAATTATAAGTGTAAGAAAATAGAAATGTTCATAGGGGAGTATTTAGATTTTTAATTTGACCTTTAAACACAGCTAAACTTTTCTTTTGTACTGAAATTTGTAAATTTTGTATTTTGATTGCACATGAGGGAAGTAAGATCATTGGTAAATCACAGAAACTTAAATCTCTATCAATGTAAAGTCAAGCAACAGGTTTTCAAAATATCTGAGGTTGTTTCTTACGTTCTGTACCATGAGTTTATACTGTAGCACTTCCATCAGGTATCGATACTTTAGGCAACCATGAGCGTTAAGTAAAGTTATTTCATGGCCAGTGCTGTCAGAATTTTAATAGGAAACCATTGATTTATGTTTATTACATAATATATTCTATAATTTCTCAAGTTCTTTTCTTGAAAAAATATATCAGCATCTTCCATGGCCTGCATAGAATCCAGACCCAAATATTATTGAGCCATTTTGAGGTGTTTTGGAGTAGCGAGTCAGAAAACATTTTCCTACACCAGCATCATGTAGTGTCCTGGCCACTATTCTGCAAGAACGGCTCAAAATTCTTCTGGGCACTGTGCAGGACTTGTGTCTATCACTCCAAAAACGAACTGACACGGTATTGGCCACAATAGGAGGCCCTACACCATACTCATTAATTATTGTGGTCTAAAGCCAGGCATTTTTGTTTCATTGTCCAACCCCAGTATATATGTATATTACTATATTATATATTTCATATTATATAGTATATATTAGCACAGATACTAATATATGCATAAATGGAGCAGTTATGAAATTGCTTATAAAATTATTAAGTATTTAAGTATTATTAAGTATATTATTAAGCAATAAGCAAAATGAAGAGCTTGTTTAGGATTGGGTGAATAGTTTTGTTCTGCTGTGCTGTGATAAACACAACTAAATATAAGAACCAAAGCTACCCTTATATAAAAACCCACAATGTGGCTATTTTAAGTTTTAGGATTGCCTGTTGACTGAAGGACAGTGTAATTTTACATTTGTTTCAGATAAGCGTCCAGAGTTGTTGTGTATCGCAGGCGGCATTCATACTGGTCGCACTTTGTAAATAAGAGTTTGGTATTTAATTTTGCTGTCAACATGATTTGAAACAGATTTCGGTTTTGTGATGCGGTGCGGCAGTCCAGCTGGAAGCCGAAGTCTATTGAATTGTGTGAAACTAATAAGGCTTCGTTTTGTTTTTGCACATTTTGTGCATGTTATTGCTGAGTTGAAGTTTCGGGGGCTTTATTAGACAAATTTTTTGTGACTTATGCAGTATAAAGATATAGGTTGTTGACGTGATGATGCATTTCCACTTTCACACGTGACAGAAAATGAATATAGTTAGTATTGTCAGTATTTAAAATGTAGTAAATGGTTAAATATTTCTTTGTCTCCAGTGGACCCCGTGTTAAAAACTTTCTTACAGTTTTTTTTTGGTGTGACTCAAATGAGAATAGTAAGAATATAGTATATAATTACATAGTAATATAATATATAATGTAAGAGTATACAATATAATACAATATAAATACAATATAGTAATAAATTACAGCTTATATAAATAAAAAAAAAGGTAAAATTCTGACAAAATACCTCAGGTTACCTAATTTTACATTTAATACTTTAGTAAAATTCAGTCATTTATTTCATCTAAATATAAATACTGTGAGTGTGTATATATTTATACTCATCGACCACTTTATTAGGTACACCTTACCAGTAGCAAGTTGGACTCCCTTCAGCCTTCCAGAACTGCTTTAATCCTTCGTGGCATAGATTCAACAAGGTACTGGAAATAATCCTCAGAGATTTTTGTCCATATTGACCTGATAGCATCACGCAGTTGCTGCAGATTTGTCGGCTGCACATCCATGATGCGAATCTCCCGTTCCACCACATCCCAAAGGTGCTCTATTGGATTGAGATCTGGTCACTGTGGAGGCCATTTGAGTACAGTGAACTCATTGTCATGTTCAGGAAACCAGTCTGAGATGATTCATGCTTTATGACATGGTGCGTTATCCTGCTGAAAGTAGCCATCAGAAGATGGGTACAATGTGGTCATAAAGGGATGGACATGGTCAGCAACAATACTCAGCTTAATTGGTACTAATGGGCCCAAAATGTGCCAAGAAAATATCTCCCACACAAATTCTGACCCTACCATCTGATTGTCGCAGCAGAAATCGAGACTCACCTTTTTCCAATCCTCCGTTGTCCAATTTTGGTGAGCCTGAGCAAATTGTAGCCTCAGTTTCCTGTTTTTAGCTGGCAGGAGTGGCACCCGGTGTGGTCTTCTGGTTTTCTTAAAAAAGTAAGTAAATCTGTTGCTTTCAAAGCGATTGGTTATAAAAGTGAGTACACCCATTGCATTTAAAGTGATTAGTTGACTTTACTTGTAAAAGTGAGTAAACCCATTGCTTTTAAAGCAATTAGTAGACTACTTTTAAAAGTGAGTAAACCCATCAAATTTAAAGTTATTGGTTGACTTTACTTATAAAAGTGAGTGATCTCATTGGTGTAAGTAAATGAATTATGTGCATAATTATGAAAATGAATGTAAGTCATTAACCGTTTTAAGTTACAACAGGTTTACTCACTTTTTAAACGTAAAGTCCACTAATCACTTTCAAAGCAACAGGTTTACTTACTTTTTTTTAAAGGGCACATATTTGACCCCTTTTTTATATTTAATATAAGTCTTTTGTGTCAGCAGAATTTGTCTGTAAAGTTTCAGCTCAAAATACCCTTCAGATTATTAATTATAGCTGTCTCAAGTCTTTGTATTATAGCTCTAAACAGCTTTTTGCTGTTTTTGGTACTGGGCCTTTAAGGATAGTCCTCCCCGCCCACCGTTCCCACGTGCCCATCAGCGTGCCTCAATCTCCGCCCTCGGCTACATCAGACAGACAGACGCAACAGGAACAGATTTAAAGGAAGCAGATCTCACTACGTTTGAGAAATACTACAGTAAGAACGTTACCAATGACTGTTTGATGTGTTTGTTGAGGAGTTGCAACGATGAGTCACACACAATGTAGTTACACAGTTCGTTCATGCACGCACACACACACACACACACACACACACACACACACACACACACACAGACAGACAGCCAGCCAGCGCACGCGTTGAGCTTTGCACTGCTTTTGCAAGCAAATGTGAAAGGATACAGGTTAATATCCACTGCTGTATGGATATCTGTTATGTTAATGTACAAAATAAACCTGATTTAATGTCAACAAACAGAGATTGAAGCGTCTTTTTTGCTGACACGCGGCTGTGGTGATGAAGTAAAGCTGAAGTAAATCGCTGTAATTCATTAACATGCACTGTTTTAAACACGTGTTAAACTTGTGAAACTCACTCTTGATCTTGATATGCGTTTCTACGGAGACATGTTAATACGCAGCTGTCAATCAATTCGGTGGGCAGGGGGACCACACTCCTACGTAAAGTTGCAGTCGGTCTCAAAACCGCTCCAATTGGTCCACCGTTTTTATGCTGTTAAATTGAAAAAAAAGGACTGGGTGTGTTTATATCACCCCAAAATGACCGTCTATACACTATACCTACACATATGACTGTCCAAACAGCTTAAAAAGTAGATTTTTTAAAATAGATGCCCTTTAAGGCGAGGTAACTAATAGCTTTCAAAGCAATGGGTTTACTCAGATTTTTCACACACACAATACAGTGTGTGTGTGTGGTCAGGTGTATTTGGCAAAGCTGACGGTCATTTTAATTAAAAAGTGAGGCCGGTTGTGTGTAGATCTGTGTCTGATCATCACCTCAGCACTGCAGCTGCACACATTCCTCCCTCACGCCGCCTCGCTGCCTCTCTAAGCCCTTTTAAATGAACTGCCGCTCGGACTGAAGTCGAACGCAGATATCTGAGGATTAACACAACTACTGCACCGTTCAGCACACTCCTAGAATGAGTTTCTGAGTGTCGCGTCCCAGCCAAACCTGCCTCCTTAAGGATCTAGTCAGCAGTGTGTGTATGTATGTGTGTGTGTATGTGTGTTATCATGATGACACACTGGAAAACTGATCCTCTGCTAATCACACTCCGGAGGTACTGTACACGAATGTGCACAGTATGCATTTGTGCGGATGAGAGTGCAGTTTTTCATGCACACACACACACACACTCACACACATACACACACACACACACAATTTATTTTAGTTAACAAAACTAAGACTAAAACATTGGTCAAAAGCATTTTTGTTAACCAAAGAAAAAAATGTAAAAAAAAAATTTACGCCTGTTGGTGTCTCAGGGGAAAATCCTCCTGCCGACACCGACAGCAGTTCATCAAACTAGGCTTGGCTCAGTCAGAAGCATCGCTGAAAGCTTCCATCATCCATGTTAAATTTCTAGAGGAGTTGAGCTGGTGCACCTCTGAAATAATCTAGTGGACTCAGACACTGCTCCAAACGAATCGACGCTGTTTTTCAACCTTCATAAGGCACATAAACACAGTTATTCTCTCTATTAAACCCCTGTTAGCCATTTAGCAATAAAGCTAGAGTCACCAGGCCATCGACAGAAGCCCTGCCCATCACGCGAATCCGCGTCTGTTCTCAAGTGAATTTGATGCATGAATGAAGCGGATTTGTACACGCGAATGAAGCGAGTAAACTCAAATGTTCACGTGTCTACGTATTTACGCGTGAATATCACGATTTCTCTGTGCTTGCCGCGTCTGATGTGAACACAGCATAAGGTTTTTTCTGCATGTGAACAAGTGAGCTTTTGATTTAAAACAGCATTTTAGAATGAAAACACTCCTCATCTAGACTGTGTGTTGTCAAAGTATCGATTTTGTTACTAATCGGTACTGACATTTTGAAAACAACCATTTCTTTAAAGACATTTTAAAGGTGCAGTATGTATGTTTTAAAGTAGGTATTGCCCTTTTCGATCAATACAAACGCAAGTGCAGGTTGCGAGATTGAAGACACGGGCGAGTGATTTAAACCGTGTTCTAAATAAAAGCAACGGCACCCAACAGAAGGAATATTCTTCATATTGGAGGGAGTTTTTGTCCTAACCAACACCTCGAATTGATAAATTAGAAACGGCTTCTGTTTCTCACCGCTGAACAATAGAAAACTGACAATAATCACCTCAGGTACACCTCATGTGCTTTATTCAGTGTTAAATGCTAAAAATGTGAGTTTGAATGTCATTTTACATGACTTTTTATGCCATATACTGAAAGCAGCAGCAGATAGTTCACTTCAGATCTTTTCGAAACCATTTGAAATTGAACTTTAGAACTAAACACGTGATTCAGCATGTACATTTAAAAATGTTAAAGAGGGTTTAATATGTATTAAATAGATTATAAACCTTACCATCTCGTGATTGAGTGCATATTCTGTGCTTCTGAATGGCTGTATTTAACTTTCTGTCGTGTTTCGTCTGGTGCAAGCAACCCAATTGTTTATCACTGCGTATCTCATCATAAAGCGTGTTGTTAGGACATGGGGTTACAATGTAAACCGCTCACCTAATGTTTACGTTCGTAATATTTCATTTGCTAATTAATAACCCCATGTGGAGCTCTGAGTCTGCGTCTCATTTCGGAGTCTGCTACTGTCCATCGGAGGTCGCATTTCGGTCACAGACACATGCTTTCAGAGCCTTTCTGAATGAATGAATGAAATATGGTTTTCCAGCAAGGCAACCTGGGGTGCTGAAAAATAATTGGCTAAACTGGAAGCGGGCTGGTTTAAATTACCAAAACAAAGGCAGCGTTCTGGCACGGAAAACACATTTTCAAAGCAGAATGTCTGACTTCAGCACTGTTTTTTAGATAAATTAGCATTCACTTAGCATGTTTGTTAAATATCTGCAACATATTATGGTACTTTTAATGCATTAGAAGAGTCAAAAGTTTACATACGGCACCTTTAAAAGGAACTTTAAATGATCTTACATTAAGGAACTTTAAAGGGAACTTCTTTAACTTTAAAGAGAACTCCTCATCTCGTCTGTAGGGTTGTCAGAAGTATCGTTTTCAGCACCAATCGGTACTGAGATTTTGAAAACTCCCATTTGCCTGAAGACAATTTACTGAGAACTTTGAGTTTATAAGCCTTTTTCTGCATGTTTCCAAATGTATTTTCTAAGGTGTCATTTACACTAGTGAGCTGAAATAACATAAAAAATGTGCAAAAACAACAATTAGCTCCTGGTTTTGTTAAATGAAATTAAATACAGTCTTTGGTGATCAGAAGAGGCTTCTTTCAAAAACTAATCTTTCCTCTGGTAAACTGGCATTACCTAGAACAGGAATCACCCATCTTGGTCCTGGAGGTCCGGTGTTCTGCAGGGTTTGGCTCCAACTTGTCTCAAAACACCTGCCTGGATGTTTCAAGTATACCTAGTGAGAACTTGATTAGCTTGTTCAGGTGTATTTAATTAGGGTTGGAACGAAAATCTGCAGGACACCGGACCTCCAGGAACAAGTTTGGTGATCCCTGACCTAGAAGAACCACTTCATGGTGAGATCATTCTGGACGTTAGTTTTAAAAACATATATTGTAAGATCATTATATTCTATAAAAAGTGTTAGAACTATGCAGCTTGAAATAGTCCCTTATATCAAGTGCTGCCAAAAAACTGAGGAATTAACTTTAGGAATGAATCCAGAGGAATTAACTTTACCTTCACAAGCCGGAGTCTCTGAAATACAGGCAGAAGGCCAAAAACGTCTTCTGCTGTCCACATGTGACATCTGAATTGTACTGTTTCATACCTACACATTATTACAGACCTCATAAATGCCAACTTTTGAACATCTTATTAGCTATTTTTAGATCACATCCACATTTGATGTTAGATTCTTGTCCATAATGATAAGGGGATGATTTAGAGGATCTTATTTATTCCCTTTCCCTGTTGTTTATTTGCTGGGATCTTCGTGAAAGGTCGATGAATGGTTGAGCTGTTTTGTGAGTGTGTTTTGCTCTGGTCTGGATGTCTGTATCGGGCTGCAGGTGGGCTGTTTGTTCTCAGACTGTGTGAATCAGATCTGGATGTGTTTGCTGAAGTCTTGTCATGGTTATCTCAGCCCACACACACCTGTTTGGCAGCATTGATGATGATATGTGTGTGTGTGAGTGTGTGTACGGTCAGCGAGGGAATCAGTGTTTTGGGAGTGTTTCTGAAGAAATTTTAATGGGAAATTTGAGTTGGTAAGCCTTTTTCTGCATGTTTCCGTCATTCCATTACATTTATAGACATGCTGGATTTTAGAATGAAAACACTCCTCATCTAGACGGTAGCATTGTCAAAGGTATCGTTTTCGGTACCTGTCGGTACTGAGATTTTGAAAACACCCATTTCCCTGAAGACATTTTAAAGAGAACTTTGAGTGGATAAGCCTTTTTCTGCATGTTTACGAATGTATTTGCTAAGGTGTCGTTTACATTAGTGAGCTTTTGATTTAAAACAGCATTTTAGAATAAAAACGTTCCTCAGCTAGACAGAAGGGTTGTCAAAAGTATCTATAGGGAATTCTGAGTTGGTAAGCCTTTTTCTACATTTTTCCAAATGTCTTTGTGTCATTTACACTAGTGAGTGTTTGTTGAAACCGCTACTCATCTAGACGGTAGGATTGTCAAAAGTATCGTTTTCGGTACCTGTCGGTACTGACATTTTGAATACACCCATTTCTCCGAAGACATTTTAAAGGGAAGTTTGAGTTGATAAACCTTTTTCTGCATGTTTCCATTTTCTAAGGTATCGTTTACACTAGTGAGCTTTTGTTGAAAACGCTCCTCATCTAGACGGTAGTATTGTCAAAAGTATTGATTTCGGTACCAGTCGGTACTGAAATTTTAAGAAAACACCCATTTCTTCGAAGAAATTTTAAAGGAAAGTTTGAGTTGATAAGCCTTTTTCTGCATGTTTCCAAATGTATTTTCTAAGGTGTGGTTTGCCCTAGTGAGCTTTTGATTTAAAACAGCATTTTAGAATGAAAACGTTCCTCGTCTAGATGGAAGGGTTGTCAAAAGTATTGATTTTGGTACCAAAATTTGAAAACACCCA
>CAIGQQ010006944.1:2009508-2021827 GCA_903798035.1 Danio albolineatus
ATTTTGTGACTGAATAGCGCGCAAGTTAGTGTATACTCCATCAACTGTTTTTGTTTCTGTCTGTTTATCATTTAGTTAAGGAATTAACTAACTATTAAGGCTTAGAACAATTGTTATGTCATAAGCTGAATGTTATAAGCTGAATAAAGTACATCTAGATGGTTGTTATTTCAGGCTATTACACAGCTGTCTGAAATACTTGATTCAGATTGGTCCATTGTGAAAGACCCTGAGATAACAACCGCTAAATAACGTAAGCTCACCAGGGCACATTAAATCACCCTGACCATCAGTAAATACCTTAAAATCCATGTATTTACACTCACATGGATCTGTTTGTCTGTCACGCCATGGTTTTGGACAGTTTTTGATCATTTTTACCGACATTTTGTGACTGAATAGCGCGCAAGTTAGTGTATACTCCATCAGCTGTTTTCGTTTCTGTCTGTTTTGCATTTAATTAAGGAATTAACTAACTATTAAGGCTCAGAACAATGTTTTGTGTCTAATTGTTACCTTTTGTAGCAAGCAGCCATGTAATAAGCTGAATAAAGTACATCCAGATGGTTGTTATTGCAGGTTATTACACTGCTGTTTAAAATACTTGATTCTAGTTAGTTGCAATAGATTCAGAGATAACAACCGCTAAATAACACAGGCTCACCCAGGAACTTCAGATCAGCTTGACCATCAGTAAATAAGTTAAAATTCATGTACTTCATGTATCTGTTTGTCTGTCACGCCACGGTTTTGGACAGATTTTAATTGTTTTTGGCACCATTTTTGAATAATGCAAACGTTTTTGTCAGTTTTGCATTTAATTAAAGTTTTAATAAACTGTTAAGGCTCAGAAATATGTTTTGTGTGAAATATTTATATTTCATGGCAAGTAACCATGTAATAAGCAGGATAAAGTACATTCTGACGGTTGTTTTTGCAGAATAAA
This sequence comes from Danio albolineatus, assembly GCA_903798035.1. Taxonomy (NCBI): domain Eukaryota; kingdom Metazoa; phylum Chordata; class Actinopteri; order Cypriniformes; family Danionidae; genus Danio; species Danio albolineatus. Next base: position 2,010,455 of record CAIGQQ010006944.1, read on the forward strand.
GCCCTGCAGTCTTATACAACAGTGCCTCGCTTGGCGTTGGGCTGCTGGTAAGCATGTCAAGCTTTATTCTGCAATGGATGTACTTTATCCCTTTCTCAGTCTCACCTTCCTCCAGCGACAGGCCAGCTGTTCATCTGCGGAAAGATCTGGAGAAGCTCTGGTGTCTTTAGGTTGCCGAATGAACATGGATGAGGGCAGGTGAAGGCCTCCTCCTGCTCCGATGGGCACGAAAAACTGGAACGCTTGAGACGTGACTCCTCCTTCAACATAGCGTATATGAGCCGAGTCCTGCAGGAGCAAACGGAGAACAGGCAAACATAACTCAAGCCTCTTTATCTTTTTTTATGGCAGGAAAGCAATTCCACAACCCCAAATAGTAGTGATTTTTGAATTTACTTTGACTTGTATTTCATTGCAGACAATAGGCATGGGACGATAACTATTTTCAACGTATACCACGGTTTGGAAAAGTCAAGGTTTTCATACCGCCAAAATTTTCTGCTATATCATTTCTAAGGTATGAGTAAGATTTTTTAATTTACATTTTTTGTCTGTTTTTAAGGTGTAAATTGTAAAGACATCTGTGTTTTTGAAACAAATGAAGACTGCAGAAGTCAATGATTCACTTGAATGATTTAGTCTGACATGTTTACTACCCCAAAATACTTTAAATGTTTCTGAACATAAAATATATTGGGCTCAAATGGGAAAAAGGTTTTTTTTAGCCAGACATTTAAAAATAACTTATTTTAGAGCAGTAAAATCACAATATCGTCAAACCGTGAAACCGTGATATTTTTATCCAAGGTTATCATACCATCAGAATGTTATATCGGCCCATGCCTAGCAGACAATACAACAAACATTATATAATGTGTAACTCATTATTTTTATTGTTTTTTTTAATAAACACATTGTTCAATTTTGGTTCTTACAACACATTTCAAAAAAAGTTGGAACAGTAAAGCATTTACCCTTTTGTAATGCTGCCATTCCTTTACACAACAATTAAAAGACGTGTTAGGGACTGAAGACACCAAGTGATGAAGTGTTTCAGGTGTATCTTTGCCCCATTTTTCTTGCAAACAAGTCTCAAGCTGGGTAACAGTACGGGGTCTTCGTTGTCGCATTTTGCGCTTCAAAATCTGCCACTAATTCTCTATTGGACACAGGTCGGGACTCCAGGCAGGCCAGTCAAGTACCTGTATCTTCATTGTTTTTAAACGTTTCAATAATTTTCTTACATATTTAGTGGCAAACTGACAATCCTCAACCCATCTTTGCTCCTAAAGGACGAGACCTTTCTTGGATGTTGGTTTTGTACCAAATCATAATTACAATCACCTGTTGTAACGTGTTTCAGATAACATTATTTAACCAGTTTACCTGATTACTAGCCCTAAACTGCTCCTGCCCCAACTTTTTTTTTGCATTAAAAAATAATAATAATGAGGAAGACGTTAAATGGTTTATGTTGTGTTGTCTGCAATGAAATACAAGTCAAAGTAAATTCAGAAATCACTATTTTATATTTGATTTGCTTTGTCCATACGGTCTCAACGTTTTCTGATTCGGGGTTGTAGTAATAGCTGTTAAACTGACAGTAACAGGAGCTGCAGGAGGTCTGTGTTCGGTAATCGGCCTCTCAGCGGGAGCCTCTTATGAGTGTTTTGCTCCTCGTCCCAGTATTTCTGCCCCCCAGCTGTGCTGATCTGAGCACTTTACGCTCAACCACAGATTTTGAGACATTAATGAGAGAAAGCGAAATGGCAGGACACCAGTGTTGAACAAAGAGTCTAATGCATGGGGCTTAGTTTTTGAGGTTTTTTTGGATTGTAGGGACAGATACTGTTAAAGTCAGATGATTTAATTTAGCTTTCTATCCAAATCTGGGTCACATTTCAATAATGCGGTTCCTTTATATCTTAGGGCTTCAGTGCTGTGTGCAGTTATATACTTCATTCAGTCTGGGTTTAGATTTTTCCGTCAAATAGAAACAATTTGTTTGTGCTGGTCTGTAGCCACTATGGTTTTGCCTTACTTGATCTAAGCAGTGGGTTAGCTTCCAGTTTAACTTCGGAAATGTAATTTAAATTATGTATTCTTCATTTATAATTTCTTTAAAAGTTGAAAATATTCCTGTGAGATTTTGGTCCATATTGACATGATAGCATCACGCTGTTGCTGCAGATTTGTTGGCTGCACGTCTATGATGTGAATCTCCCGTTCCACCACATTCCTATGGTGCTCTACTGGGTTGATATCTGGTCACTGTTGAGACCATTTGAGTACAGTGATCTCATTGTCATGTTCAAGAAACCAGTCTGAGATGATTCGCGCTTTATGACATGGTGTGTTAACCTGCTGGAAATAGCCATCAGAAGATGAGTGCATTGTGGGCATAAAGGGATGGACAAGGTCAGCAACAATATTCAGGTAGGCTGTGGTGTTCACAACATGTTCAGTTGGTACTAATGGGGCCAAAAAATGTACCAAGAAAATATCCCCCACACCATTACACCATCACCGCCAGTCTGAACCGTTGATACAAGGCAGGATGGTTCCATACTTTCATGTTGTTGATGCCAAATTCTGACCCTACCATCCGAATGTTGCAGCAGAAATCGAGACTCATCAGATCAGGCAATGTTTTTCCAATCTTCTATTGTCCAAATTTGGTGAGCCTGTTGAATTGTAACCTCAGTTTCCTGTTCTTAGCTGACAGGAGTGGCACCCGGTGTGGTCTTCTGCTGCTGTAGCCCATCCGCCTCAAGGTTGGACGTGTTGTGTGGTCAGAGATGCTCTTCTGCAGACCTCAGTTGTAACGCGTGGTTATTTGAGTTACTGTTGCCTTTCTATCAGCTGGAACCAGTCTGGCCATTCTCCTCTGACCTCTGGCATCAACAAGACATTTGCGCCCACAGAACTGCCGCTCGGAGGATATTTTCTCTTTTTCGGACCATACTCTGTAAACCCTAGAGATGGTTGTGCGTGAAAATCCCAGTAGATCAGCAGTTTCTGAAATACTCAGACAAGATACTACTGCAGCAGATCATCTTGACCATGTCTACATGCTTAAATGCATTGAATTGCTGCCATGCGATTGGCTGATTAGAAATTTGCGTTAACAAGCAGCTGGACAGGTGTACCTAATAAAGTGGCCGGTGAGTGTATGTATTAATATGGGGAAGAAACTGTTGAATACAGTCATTGTTAATTGAAATAAAGATAAAATTAAAATGAAATTATTCATGAAAATTTGTATAGGTGTAAAATGCTGTCTTGGTGGGTGAAAAAAAATGTTAATGTTGAATGAATACAGGTAGTCAAACTGAAATTGCTTAATGTATGAAATAAATGATGAAATTTAAAAAATAATTCAAAACGTATAGTTTTACCTGTTTCTATAGTATTTATAGAACTACTGTCTAGAGTCAATCGTGCCTTCTCAGATTTTCTTTATAAAGGTATCGCGCATGATCAAGATAGTCTAAGGCAGTGTTTCTCAACTGGTGGGTCGCGACCCAAAAGTGGGTCGTGGGAACATTTTTAGTGGGTCGCGGAGTGTGTGGTCAAAAAAGAGAAAATAAAATAATTTATTTTGCTTATACCGAATTTTATTTTGAAATGCGCGCGCGACAACAGTTCAGTTTAGTTCGGGAACTGAACATTTCTCTACCCTAAACGCTGTTTACAGTATTTGCCGTTTTTACTTTGTAATATTTCTATAATTTGATACATTTTGTTAAATGCAACAATAAAATATTGTTTATTTGTAAGTATTTGTGATTTTCTTATGATTTATCTGTCACTACTTGTGTATGTTAACAAACAAATTAATTATAATTTCTAAAATTATACGTCCGGGCATCTGCTGCGTAAAAAAAAATGCTCGATAAGTTGGCGGTTCATTCCGCTGTGGCGACCCCGGATTAATAAAATGACTAAGCCGACAAGAAAATGAATGAATGAAGAAAATTATAGTTCCTAAGAAATTGGGTCACGGCTTGATGACCATGTAAAAATGTGGGTCCCGTGGCCAAGCCAGTTGAGAACCACTGGTCTAAGGGACCACGGGTTCAGGGTTTCTTTTACAATCTGTAACCGCAAGCATATAACTAACAACAATGGTGATGCTTAATTGGAGTAGAGACAATGGTGGTTTTGACCGGCTGTTTCGGGAAGGTTTGAGCTATGTGAGAAATGTGCATGGAGAATCATGTCAAATGACCCTCGGCGGTGCATCATCTGAGGGCTGGCCACTGTTCAGGCGTCCCGAACGCATCTGAACTGCATCTCATACCCAATTCAATTTGGAGCGAATTGAATTAAAGCAGAAAGAGCTCTGTGTGGCCGTACCTCGCTGTAAATCTGATTTAAGCTCCGTCAGCCCCACGCACAGAGAAAGAGAGACACTTTTGTGGAGGGACACAGGGGGTTATCTGATAAGAAACGCCACAGTTGGGTTATCTAGGCCAGCACGTCTCATAGAGTCTCGCTCGTGTCAAGGAAAGATGCTCTATTTACACTTGGGCTGCATTTACACTGCAGATCCTGATGGTCAATTCCCATGTTCTTACTCTATCCACCTTTCCCCCCATATATATTGTTTAAAATCAACTCATCTCTGATATCTGCATTTAGATTGAACACATTCATTCATTCATTTTATTTTCGGCTTAGTCCCTTTATTAATCTGGGGTTGCCACAGTGGAAAAAACCGCCAACTTATCCAGCATTTGTTTTACGCAGCGGATGCCCTTCCAGCCGTAACCCATCTCTGGGAAACATCCACACATTCTCATTCACACACATACACTACAGAAAATTTAGCCTACCCAATTCATCCAATGCACCGCATATCTTTGGACTGCGGGGGAAACCAGAGCACCTGGAGGAAACCCACGCGAACACGGGGAGAACATTCAAACTCCACACAGAAATGCCAACTGACCCAGCCGAGGGTCAAACCAGCGACCTTCTTGCTGTTAGGCGACAGCACTGCCTACTGCTTCACCGTGTTGCCTAGACTGAACACATATGTACAATAATAATTAACATTGTAAACTCTAGTATTAGGGTGGCATGGTGGCTTAGTGGTCCAATAGTATCTGGATACAGCCTTTATGATGCAAGCTGAGATTGCATCACTCAGCGATGCATTGTCAGACACAATGTACTCAATGGAGCGAGTGACATCACTGTGAGGGGTGGGGTTAGGTGAGCCCATTAAAAAGCATTGGATGCAGCTCAGATTGCACTGCACCAGGTCTGCATCCAGACCCCTCTCCAGTGGTTAGCACTGTCACCTCACAGTAAGAAGGTTGCTGGTTTGAGTCCTGGCTTGGCCAGTTGGCCTTTCTGTGTGGAGTTTGCATGTTCTCTCCATGTTGGCGTGGGTTTCCTTTGGGTGCTCTGGTTTCCCCCACAGTCCAAAGACATGCGCTACAGATTAATTGAATGATCTAAATTGGCCGTAGTGTATGAGTGTATGTGTGAATGAGAAAATGTATGGATGTTCCCAGTATTGGCTTGCGGCTGGCAGGCCATCCGCTGTGTAAAACATATGCCAGAATAGTTGCTGGTGGATGACCCCTCATAAATGAATGAATGAATGAATTCTAGTTTGTTTGGATTCAATAACTGATGTTATATTATATGCTGCATTTCAGTTTTGAATATCTTTATTTTGAATTGTTTGCATTTGTAAACTTTATTCATATTCGCATGTGTTGTTCAGATGGATATTCAGTGCATTTGGCATTGAGGATATGTAGCATGTGAAAAATTGTGCCAGCAGAGTCACAGTTTTCTTTACCGCATCGTGATGTTTAATTTGAGATTATATTTAGTTTACTTTTTTTTTTTTATGTATCTCTGAGTAAAAATTAAAAGACAACATCTGAAAAGAAACGGACTACATAGATTTCTTTATTGGACTCGGAGTGAGCAAATATGAAACTGAAATCAACATGCGCACACACATCTAGTTTTTGTGCTGTTTTTCATTTGAGTTTTGTTTATAATTTAAACGTGCAATTTTGCACACGGAGTTTCTCAATAATAAAACCAGGTAGAAAAAAAGCACATCCCGATGGTCGTTTGAATGGTCGCATAGATTGACAATAGGGCTGGGCGATACTGCAAAATTTAGTATCGATCCGATACCAAGTAAATACAGAGCCAGTATCGCCGATATCGATACCGATACTTTTACATTAAAAAGCATGCACTTGAACCTAAATGTACTTTTCTGTAGGGGAGAACAGTGTGTGATAGTTTATGAGTTCAGTGCTCTCAAAGCAGCTATAGTTAAATGCATATGTTAAAACCCAGGACAATTTTTGAACACTTAAGCCAAATAAAAACATTTTTATTATCTTAACGATCTGGATTTGCAAACACAAGGGCTGCGTCCGAAACCGCATACTTCCATACTATACAGTACGCTAAAATCAGTATGTGAGCCGAGTAGTATGTCCGAATTCATAGAATTCGAAAATCAGTATGCGAGAAGTACCCGGATGACTTACTACTTCCGGCGAGATTCTGAAGTGCGCATCCCATGCATGCTGCACTATCCCATGATGCCCCGCGAGAGAATTCAAGAATGGGAGTGAAGCGACGCAACTGACGCAGGTAGGTCACGTGACCATGACAAAATGGCGGATGTAGTTTGTCCGAATTCCATTCATACTTCTCACATTCATACTGTATAGAACGTACTTTTCTAACGGCCGAGTAGTACGTTTACATTCAAATGCAGTACCTACTGAGTAGTAGGCGGTTTCGGACGCAGCCAAACTTATAATCAGAGAACAATGATTTTTTTAAAACTTTGCTTCAGTCTGGGGTTTGTTTTTAAGTGTTTTTTTCCTACTGACACACCACAGCAAAAGATAACTGACTTAAAATCCTCTTTTAGCTGGTGAAAAACCTACTGTTCTAATCATGTATATTTTTAAAATTCCAAGATAATTCTTATAGATAGCAGGTTTTCATGTGCTGAATATATTGGCTATATTTAATTAGCCTGATGATGAAAGTATTCATTTTGCTTTTTATTTTATTTTTTTTCAAATTGGCATCAACTAATACAGAATGTCCTATATAACTGAAATATTAATTTCACCACTGTAGCTAGCTACCTGGATATTCATTGCCTCTCTGAAACGACTCTGCCAATGACCTCTGTCTTAGGGCTGGCACTGCTGGGGGTCTGTCTGGAGGATTTGCCTCCTCTTCTCTCCTTTTTTGCAGCTCAGCATTCTCTTTTTCGTGTTTTTCTGATTTATGTGTTTGTGTAGATTTGTGGTGTTGCCACAGTATCGAATAGACTTTCTACAAACATCGCAGTTTGCAATATTTCCGTTTACTGCAGTAAAATAACTCCAAACAGCGCTCCTCTTTCTTTCCGTCATCTCAAAACAGCAAAAAGTGCTCACGCTTTGGCGCTGCTGAGTCACGTGATGAAAGGACAACTTGAGCAGAGAGGGACAACAGTGCATACGAGTTATAAAAGAAGTGGGGTATTTAGAGACATGTCCGCTCTTTTATGAAACAGGAGCAATGTACTTTAGCGTAAATTAAATAAAAGTATCGATCTCGGAAGGCTACTATAGATCCGATATCAATACCAACGTTGGTATCGATACTATCGATATTAGGATCAATCCGCCCACCCCTAATTGACACTGCCGTAACTTCATCGGGGGAGGAAATCTGATCGCAACAGGCATTAAGCGGCTGTCTGTGAACATGTCAAACTAATGATCAAAGATCACAGATTTTCGCCTAGGATTTCAGGAATCTTTTAGGTTTTCCCTAATTTGTCTCAGATGACAAAATCGTGGTTGAAGTCTCACAGTGTGAGCAGGGCTTAGGTAATCTCTTTTTACAGTCTACTCCTTTTCTGTTCCCTAGTGTTGTGCACTCACCCCGGGGAAAACAGGAGCTGATCCGCTGCCGTTGGAGAGCTCTGGAGAACAGGCGGTGTTTCGGGAGGACGGGGACATGCTGAGGTCCACAGCCGGTGGAGTGGGGGTCTCCGACTTATTCTGTAAGACACCTGAGGACATACAAATACACCTCTATTATAGTGTCTGAAACTGTATAAAACAAGGATTATTTTACAGTGCGCCATTGAGTTATTAAGAAAGCATGCACACCCAAGCTGGTGATGCCAATTATTTTCTAATAATTGACTAGATTGAAATCCTTTAACGTACAAGTGTTAATTCCAGTTCCTGGAGGGCCGCAGCTCTACACAGTTTAGTTATAACCCTAATTAAACACACATGATCAATCTAATTGAGTCCTTCAGGCTTGTTTGAAACCTGCAGGTGAGTGTGTTGAAGCAGGGTTGGAGCTAAAATATGGAAATGCAGGAAACAAAATGTCTAAGTTTACCAGTAGAAACAAATGCTCTAATAATGTTGTTCATGACAGATTGCAAGCATATGTCTCAAACATAATAATTCAACATCAGAATTATTAATAGTTGTATTCTGATGTTGTCACTTTACGGTGCATTAATGACAGGACAAATTTAAAGTCTGTTCAAGTCCATCGTTCAAAGTCTATTCAAAATTTAGCATTTTAACCATCATTAGACCTACACATAATGTTATTATTATTATTATTATTATTTATTTATTATTATTATTAATAACGTTGTTGTTTTACCATATGTTTGAGAAATAACAATAATAATAGCCTACTCAAATTAACCTTTCAAGAGTTCACACTTAGCTGATGATTGATAATAAAGCTTGTTTGGCATGCTGTCCCGGGAGAGAGCCCTGAGCTTATGAGATCCTCGAGCCCTGGGCTCCCTCTCGTTTTCAGGGCGAGAGGAGAGTTTGAGCTCAGGTAGATCTCGATGAACTCCCCCCTCGGCTTATTTCCAGCTAGTGACGGAACTGAGGTGAGGTGTACTCGCTAAGAGCTTGACTGTGGTATCAATTTGTGTGTTCAATTTACTTAGGGTGCGTGTTATTTGGACTGTGGGAGGAAACCGGAGAACCCGGGGAAAACCCACGCGAGCACGGGGAGAACATGCAAACTCCACACAGAAATGTCATCTGGTTTAGTAGGGACTTAAACCAGAGGCATTCTTGCTGTGAGGCAACAGTGCTAATCACTAGGCCGCCGTGTCGCCCATCTGAAAACGAGGGAAAGTAGGGGTGGGTGTGGGGGGGTTCTTTAAGACAAAGAGTTTGAGATAAGAAAATTTGGTTATTTATAGAGTTAGGAATCATCTGATTGGATATCACGATCATGAGCTGACGCTGGAACAGCTGAGAACAATCATAAGCCCGTGATCCTCTCGAAATTTGTTTATAAATAAACTTCACTTATTTTACATCTATAAAATCGTGGGAAAATCTTGATCTTTGTTTTAAGAAATAAAATCGTGATTCTCATTTTAGCCAGAATCCTGCAGCTCTACTCCATGTATATATTATTATCCCTTACATCCTTCTCGTTTACCTGTGTGTGGCGATGCAGGAGATGCTGGAACGATGACCGCGGTGCCGTCGTCTGTCATCCGCAGCTGCCCCGCGCCCTTTCCGTGGATTGGCGAGGAACTGAGAGTGGGTGGAGACCTGGTGCCTCTGTCCCGCCCACTGATCCGCCCCTTCGGCACCTTCAGGTCCAGTGGCTCGTCTAAGGACAGCATGACAGCATGCGGTCCAGAGCCGGCAGCCTTTACAGACAGACACAGAGAGAAGAATCGAGGTGAGAAACATACACAGCAATCATACAACAGCAGCACATAAGGACACACAGTGATGGGAAGATTATTGAATAACCATATTCAAGTAAAAGTAACATCAGTTGCCAAGAAGTGTAGTGCAAGTTGAATCTGTTCTAGTCGCTAGTTAGAGATCTTGTGAAGTGCTTTGAAATGTGCACTTTTATTCAATGTTTGACGTAATCTCAACCAAACATGAAGAGAGGGTGGGACATAGAGTATCTCCTCCACCTTTAAAAAAAAAAAACAGTCAATAGCATTTTGTTTCATCACATGTCAGACACTAGAGAGCGTTTGATTGGTCAGAAGATTGTGACGTGAGAGGTGACGTGAATAAAACCGCTGATCCATGTTTGGGGTCACCAAACTTGTTCCTGGAGGGCCGGTGTCCTGCAGATTTTAGCTCCAACCCTAATTAAACACACCTGAACAAGCTAATCAAGCTCTCACTAGGTGTACTTGACACATCCAGGCAGGTGCTTTGAGGCAAGTTGGAGCTAAACCCTGCAGGCTCTCCAGGACCGAGATTGCTGATACCTGGTTTAGGTGAAAGTGATAAAACTACATGCTTTACATGTTTATTTCAGGTTTATATCCCTTAAACGTGAATTTTATCCCTGTTTTGGAGCACACTAGCTTATAGATATCCTAAAAAACAAACAACACTGATACTAACGTCTAAAAAACTTTATTTTAATTTTATTGGACATTCAGAGTATGAGTAAAATAGCCCTTCTAAAAGTACTCAAGATTACCCACTGTAAAATATTATTTACCTGTTAAACTGTACCCTGCAAATTAAAAATGTTGCTTATATTAGTGCCGTTTTCTTTTAAGGGTGTTTCTAACTGTATGTTTTGTATGTGTTTTTGCATGTTTGTCACACTTTAATGTTTCAGATCATCAAAGAAATAAAAAAATATATATTAGTCAAAGCCTTTCATGTTTGTTTTTGAATTTCAGTGAATCTCAGCATGATGGCTAGAATTTTGAGGATCTTTTGGTCTACTTTACTTCGTCAGGCAGGTCCTATTTAAGTGATTTCTTGATTGTGAACTTGTGGCATTAATCAGACCTAATCACAAGTAATCAAAGTAAGCAAAACCAAAATTAAGTTATCTTTTAACAGGGGGGTTGGGGGGTTGAGGGGAGGCAAACACGTTTTCACACAAGGCTATGTAGTTTTGTATTTTGATTTACTTTAATAAAAACCTTCATTTCGTAACGGCATGATGGGTTAATTTTTGTATTATCTTTGACTAATATTTAAATTATTTTGATGATCTGAAGCATTAAAGTGCAACAAATATACAAAAAAAAAAAGAAATCAGTAAGGGGACAAACACTTATTCACACCACTATAAATACTGTTATCTTTGACTAATATTTCAATTATTATGATGATCTGAAGCATTAAAGTGCGACAAACATACAAAACTAAAAAAAAAGAAATCAGTAAGGGGGCAAATACTTATTCACACCACTATAAATAGGGTTATCTTTGACTAATATTTCAATTATTATGATGATCTGAACCATTAAAATGTGTCAAACATACAAAACTAAAATAAAGAAATCAGTAAGGGGGCAAATACTTATTCACACCACTATAAATA
>CAIGQQ010006944.1:2035742-2051434 GCA_903798035.1 Danio albolineatus
GCAGATTTTTAACAAAATACTCCGCAGAAATAGTAAAAAATGTCAGCAGATTCCGTCTGGCCCTAGTTATAGCCAGGCGAGCCCGATGGAGCGAGTGTTTACAAGTGTCGAGTCCCGTGAAGTAGCTCTAGATGGAAACTGTTGTTTTGTGTTTATGTTATGATTAAAGTTGTTGCATGTCCGCTGGTTCCCGCCTCAAAAAAAGCGAATTTGAGCCACTTGTACGTTAAGGCAGCGTTCAGAAAAAACAAAACACCAGCGAACAAACTCGACACAGAGGAACATAAACACCTACTGACAGCTAGCGTTTCGGAATTGCTATTGCAGAGCAGCACATACAGCGCGCAGAAGTATAAATGCACGACAACTTGCATTGCATGCGCAGTGGGTCACGCCGATCACTTGACGCAGCAGTATAAACCAGGCTTTTTGGGGATCTATTTTAAGGATGGGGAAAATGGTCGCCGCACCCAGCTTATGCCTAAAAGGGTTGTCCTTATTCCCCTAATGAGTTATAGGGGGATTTTGGGCATAACATGCATTAATCCAATCAAAGTCTCACCTCCTATTCCCTTTAAGAGCAAGTTGTGGATTTGCTATTTACATGGCAAACTTTGTAAGCAAAAAAACTAACGCTTCACAAGCAAGGAAACGTGAGCCAAATTCACCAAATCCCACAGATTTGAATATGTTTGTGTGCTGCTGTGCATCTCTGTCTGTGTGATAAGCAATGTGTATGTGTGCTTTGCTCCACCCTATAACTTACATGCTCTTTAGATCAGATTTTAGCTAGCCTGTGGCCTCTTTCAGTTGCCTTAAAAATAACAACATGTCAACCATGCGCCTTAACACAGCTTTGCTTTTCACAATATCATGTCCAACAGCACGCAAATAGGCGCAAATGCATCTTTTATTTACACAAAATGGGGCAGGACGCAAAAATAATACCTCTGCCAAGCTGAAACTAGCACTAGCATAGTGCTTGGCACCACATTTTATGCCATTATAGACCATTATGTTGTTGCTCAATGCTAAGGCATTCTAGAATCTTGTAAAGGCTTTGCTATGCATTTACTAAGGGGTTCAGATTGTTTAATACTGAGTTTAATACTGAGAATAAGAGGTTTGTTCAAATTGCTACCCATAAATATGACCAAAGTTCATGGCAGAGCTGCACTTAGGATGAGTCCGAATCTCTACCTAAAAGGGTTTTTCTTATTCTCCTAATGAGTTATGGGTGTAATTTGGGCATAACATGCATTAAACTAATCAAAGTCTCACCTCCTTTTTCCTTTAAGAGCAGGTTGTGGATTCACAGTTAACATAACTGAATGCTTCACTAGCAAGGAAACCGATCTGCTTGTGTGTGAGCCAAATTCACCAAATTGGGTGATGAAGGCGTGGGAGGAGGTAGCGGTTTTTAGGTTTATGTAGACAATAATAATCTTTTGTATTTGAAACCTTTTCATATTTAAAGATGTTTGTGTGCTGCTGTGCATCCTTGTCTGTGTAATAAGCAATGTGCATGCATGTGTTGGAAGTGCTTATCACTAACATGCTCTTTAAATAACAACAACAAATCCTGTGGCATTGACTTTAGATCAGCTTTTAGCTGGCTAATGGCTTGGTCTGTTGCCTCGAAATAGCAACATGCCATCCATTCACCTTAACACAGCTTTCCATTTCACACTAGCATGTCCATAGGCATGGAAATATGCACAAATGCATTTGTTATTGACACAACATGGCGCAGGATGCAAAAATGATACCTCCTCCAAGCTGAAACTAGCACTAGCTTTGTGCATGGCACCACATTTAATTCCATTATAGACCATTATGTTGTTGCTCAATGCTAAGGCATTCTAGAGTCTTGTCAAGATTCTGCTATGCAGTTGCTAAGGGGTTCAGATTGTTATGAATGGAACTGCAATTTCTTAAACAACAAGTTAAAACCGCTTTTGCTTTATAATAAGGTGCTGCAGAGTATCACCACGCTGTTTCTATGCAGATGCTAGTTGTTAGCATGTTTCTATGTGGTTTCTGTAAACATATATGTAACATTGTGGTATGTAGATGAAGATCAAGCCACCTGAACATGCAAGTATAATGGAGTTTAATATTGAGAATAAGAGGTTAGTTCAAATTTCTACCCGTGAATACGACCAAATATAAAGTTCAAGGCAGAGCTGCACTTAGGGTGGGTTCGAATACACATTTTCTATTTTAAGGATGGGAAAAATGGTCGACGCATGACCTAATGGCCATTTTCACTGAGTGGTACGGTACAGTTCGGTGCGCTTTTAAGGCCGTTTCCACTGTCTAAAAGCGTACCGAACCGTACCGTACCACTTTTTGGTCACCCTTTGCAAAGTGTACCAAGGGTACCAAAAGGCGGAGCTAGACGCGCAGCTGAACGCTGATTGGTTTACAGAGATACGTCATTTGCTCATGCAACAAGCCAGAATGAAAACAAAGGACCCGCCATGTTTAATACACAGCCGAGAGACAATGCACAGAAATAGTATAAACATATAATAACGAGCCATGGTCGACCCGAGCTTAAACAAACATTGTCGTCATCTTGAACAGCCACAAAGCCAGGAGAAGAGCAGATTCTCCCCTGTGCCTCGTAGTTTTTACGAGCCCGTCTGAAGAGCGAGCGGTTTCGCTTTCTCACATGCGTGCGCGTCTATATTTGAAATAACAAACTTCTCGAGCTGATGATAATAACGTGCACTTGATTATTGACGTGCTTTTGAAACCCGATCCTTTCAGAAACTGACAACCTCTAGACTGACGCATGCAAAAACAAAGGAGAAGCCGGAAAAAACAAAGCAGCAAATTATTGTTTCAGCAAACATGAAGAAACTACTAATGTTTAACCATTATCATCATCACCTTCTGGACTATTATGAACTCGGAATGACAAAATTACTCTCTAACAAGAGGCTACATGTGCTGGTGAAGATTAAAGACACCGATGAGAGGTTTGCACTGACTGGGCTATATTTTGTGTTGTTTTTGAACCTAAATAAGGACTAAATGTCTGCTGTGTGTAGTTTTTCTGTAATTGGTAACATCGGAGACTGTAAGAGGCTGTATGTGTTCATATGTGCTGCATTTATTAATTTATTTTATATAATCGCGGACAGTATGCTATTTCGCATCATTGATCTGCAGTCATAATCGAATCATGTTCAGTCAGTAATGAACATTTATACACCAGTGTTTATGTGTATAAAGCATCTGTTTTGTGAGAAGTGCTTCTCATATGTTTTGTGAACGACCCGTACAGCTTTACTGTAGACATTTCCTCAATCAAAAATGACATCGACTGAAACTTTCTGTCGTACACCACGCCCACCAAAAGAGTACCCTTTAGCAGTGCAACGCAAGCCTGATAAAGGTGACCTGTACTGAACCGTACCGTACTGTACCACTCAGTGGAAACGGGCCATAAAAGAGTTGTCCTTATTCTCCTAATGAATTATGGGTGTATTTTGGGCAAAACATGCATTAAACCAATCAAAGTCCTACCTCCTTTTTCTTTTAAGAGCAAGTTGTGGATTCGAAATTTACATACAGTTGAAGTCAGAATTATTAGCCCCCCGTATATTTTTTTTGACCTGTTTTCTGTTCAACAGAGAGATTTTTATCAACACATTTTCAAAACATAATAGCTAAACACAAAACTGCTTTTATTGTCGCTGAAATAGAACAAATAAAACTTTCTCCAGAAGAAAAAAGATTATAGGAAATACTGTGAAAAATTCCTTGCTCTGTTAAACAACATTTGGGAAATATTTGCCAAAGAAAAAAAAATTCACTGGAGGAAGTAATCCTCTCTCCAGTTTCCAGCAATGGAGTCATTAGCTGTTTAATTTGGTTGAAAAGATTTGATCTGTATTCATAAGGCTGCCCACACACTAATTCCACGTCTGCATTGGCATTAGTGGCGCTGCGTTCTGGCCAGATTTAACGAGCATGCGGCCAGCTGGTTGAAAGCAGGCGGTCAGCTGGTCATGTTTTTTAGTCATCTGTATGTGTCCGCAATCATGAGCTCAACATGGCTTTTCATGAGAGACCACCTGCAGGTGATGAAACCTGCTGAAACTCGACGCCGCTGCTTAAAAAAATGGCCTTCGTCAGGAATAGGAGGCTTTTTTTTTCCTCCTCTGAGATGTCCCGCACCTGAAGGGTTGAGTCTAGACTTGTTAGATGGTCTGGCTGGAGGGTTTCATGTGGCCAGTAACTGGGTTTGAACAAATCCCAGGTCATGAAGCAAGAAAGCCATTTTTAAAGTGTGTGGGGCGGTTTCACTCCCCCTTGGCTGATTTTTAGGTTTTGAGGTTAGGTTCACATCATCATTTATTCATCTATGTGTTCCAGATCTTTGTGGCTTCTATTTACATTTACTTTATCTCAATTTTTTAGGGTGAAATAACAAGATTTCTACATTATTCCTACTCTATGGGCTCTATTTTAACGATCTAAGTGCAAAGTGTACAGCATATGGCGCAAAAACATTAAGTGCGTGCCCGGATACACTTTTTTGCTATTTTAAGGATGGAAAAATATGACACATGGTCTAACAGGGTTGTGCTTATACTCTAAATGAGTTATGGGTGTGTTTTGAGCATAATATTCATTAAACTAATCCTAAGGTGCATCCCAAATCACATACTTACGCATTTTTCTACGCCATTTTGTAGTATAAATAGTGTAAGTAGTGCGTTCACACTGAAAACTCCAAAAATAATAAGTGCACATTAATAACCCGGATGATGCACTCATTCAAGCGGTAAAATGAAGTGTGTAATGATGGACACTTCACACACTCAACGACCACAGCTTTGCTCACGTAACGGAAGGGGCAGAGCTATCGGGCGCACATGTTGCATAACTTTATGTATTTTGGATTGTGAAAGCAAAATTCTCCTAGAATAGTGATTATAGTGCCTCCCGATGGTGAATGCGGTTATACTCATGCAGGTATTATTTGGTAGTGTAGTCATTTATTTCACTAATTTGGCACCATCAAACGTCATCAGGGAAACGGTTTGAGCGGTTTGAATTTCCGTTCCATTTGGGACGACACTACAAACAAATAATACACAGCTAGAGTCTCATCTCCCAATCCCTTTAAGAGAGAGTTGCATCACACCATGGCGCATTTGCTATTTACATGCCGGACTTTGTAATTGCACAAACTGAATGCTTCACTAGCGAGAAAATAGTTAAACAGACCATCTGCAGCGTGAGGATAAAGAACGAGCCTCCTCCATTCGGCCTCTTTGCTTTCTCTTTACTTTTACTCCTTTACTTTCGTGGATAAGGAAACGGTCTTGTACGCACACCACTGAAGACATACATTAGCCTACATATTTAATTTAGTTTAAGCACAAAGATTTGTTTCAAAAGTATTTCTGAATTCAGTTCTAATTTCCAGCAAACGAATAAATGAACATGAGTTATATCCAAACATATGTCCTATTCTTATGCCCCATATGGTGATGCAGTTGTCTCCAAAACCCGACAGGTGGACATATCTAAAGTTGTTTTTATTGAAACAAATATAAATATGCATATAATAAATACAAACACTAATAATAACATTATAATAATGCAAATTGTCATGAATAAACTGAAAAAAAAACCGAGGTGAAGAAGACATGGAGGCAGTAGTTTTTTATATTTATGTAGAAAATATTATTTTTTTGTAATGCTTTAATCCTTTAATTGTTTTCATTTGTAAAGATATTTGTATTGCTGTACATCCTGTGTGTATTCAGCAATGTGTATATGTTTGAACCCACATAGGCGCATAACTAATGCGCTCTCTGTTGGACTTTAGCTTTTAGTTGGTCAATGGAGCAGTCTATTTCAGTTCCTCAAAACAGCAATGCTCCAACAATGTGCCTTAACACACCTCCTTTATAGACCTGCACACCCATGAGGCCACAAAGTGGCACAAATGGATTTACTATTTAAAAACGTGATGCAAAATGTGACACTTACTGTTGCGCTGGTCTGAAAATAGCAACAAATCGCACCATACATGTCTTGCGCCCAGTGGTGGAAAGAGTACTGAAAAATCCTACTCAAGTAAAAGTACCATTACTTGCCCAAATATGTAGTGCAAGTAGAGTAAAAGTATCTGTAGTAAATATTACTCAAAGTATAAGTAAAAAGTAGACCTTTAAAAAGTACTCAAGAGTAGTGAGTATTACACTGTAGAAAAGTTGATGCGTTTACAGATTGTTACGTTTACAAACAACATGTAGTGTATTTAGCTATCTTTTTATTTTCGTTTGTTCCTTCCAACCTTCCTTCAATTATTTGTTTGTTCCCTCCTTCCTTCATTCATTCGTTTGTTCCCTCCTTCCTTTGTTCACTCGTTCATTCGTTCATATTTTTGTTCCTTCCTACATTTTTGTTCCTTTTGTTCATTCGTTTGTTCGTTCCTTCCTTCCTTAGTTTGTTCAGTCCCTTCCTTCCTTAGTTTGTTCAGTCCTTCCATGAATTCCTCCTTCATTCGTTTGGCCCTTCCTTCTTTCCTCCCTTCATTTGTTCACTCATTCTTCCATATTTTTGTTCCTTCCTTCATTAGGTCCTTTGTTCATTCGTTTGTTAGTTCTGTCCTTAGTTTGTTCAGTACTTCCTTGAATCCTTCCCTTATTTATTTGGTTCTTCGGTCCTTCCTTTTATTTGGCCCTTCCTTCCATTCTTCATTCGTTCCATTTAGTGATTGTTTAAGGCTGTTTGGTGATTTCAGCCATCATACAGTCGACATCCATCATTTTCAGTGATATGCAGTCTATAAACAGTCTCTGGATCATTGCATGTAAAGATTTTGGACATCTTCTTGGACATTTTTAATGTTTCCGAAAGGTTTGCTGCATTTATAAAGCGCTCATGTCTTGAGGTTGTTCAGTGTGATGTGATTTTACTTTCTATGTGTGATTTAATTGGACAGGAATCACAGGACTGATTTCTCTACTTTAGACAATGACCATAGACAAGACAGAAATAAAGTAGTGACTGCAGGTTGAAGGAAAGTAGTGAAGTAAAAGTACCGATACTGCACTAAACATGTACTCAAGAGAAAGTAAAATTCCAAAACTACTCAGTAAAATACAATTCCTGAGAAAAACTACTCAATTACAGTAGTTTGAGTATTTGTAATTAGTTACTTTACACCACTGCTTGCGCCTCATTGCCAGTGTTGCCAACTATTTTCAATGAAAAGGCACTAAGCTCTGCCTGAAAAGTCGCTGAATGTCGCAAGATTACGTCATACGTCAATTTGCATACTGATGTCATCACGTCCAACCGTTTCTATTTGTTTAACAGCCTATTGTTAATAAACGGCTATTTATATTTGCACTACGCTTTACTGTATATATGCATGTCAGTTTAACTAATTTATTGCTGTTTGAATATCAGTACAGATGTGTAATGTTAGTGAATTTCCAGGAATCTCTCAGACGTAATAAACTCAGACGAGTTCCGAAGCTGTCACTAAAATATCTGTGATTGTGAGTTTAAAACAAAGGAGAAGCAGATTGGTTTGACTGTACAAGGGAAATACCTCACACTCCCGGTGCTAAATCATTTGCCGTCGGTATGCAGAGGGTTGACATGCTCTCAGGGTGCAGGTGGGAGAGGCTGCTGTACGAGGACTGGGCTGCCTGTTAGTGATCTAAGGCAGGGGGGAGGGGCAGCTTGTTGTTTAAATGTCTATTCCACAATTTTATTCAAGGATGTAAATAACACTGCTATCATGGTGGAGTGCAGTGTATCACTGTGTTATTGCAGAAGTTATTATTATTGAAAGGCAGCTTTAAAAATGCAATGTTTGTCATTATTTATATGTGTTAGTGGTGTAATGGATCACAAATCTACAGTTCGGATCACACTACGGTTTTTCAGTCACAGAACGGACCATTTTTTGGATCAGCAAAAAAGAGAGGAGCCAATGTAATTTGCTTTCCATATATACAAAAGAAATACTGCAAAACCCATTGGTTTAAACCAGGGGTGCACAGACTTTTTCTTATAAAGGGCCAAAATCCAAAGTTGACTGAGGGCTGTGGGCCAAAGTGAAATATACCAAACCGTTTTACATTAAATTTGTCATAGGCAATTTATTTGCTAATATTTAAAAATAACAAGAAAACGTTGCTTTAAAACATATTAAGTAATGATTTTTTGACATTTTATAAGAACTTATTATAGTAAAAACATACAGTTAACAATGCCATTTATAACACAATGGAGTTCAATGTTGAATACACTAGTCAAGCTGCTCCTGCCTTTGCCCTGATTTGCTCACCAATATCTTGTGCATTGTCATCTATCTGTCAGTATTTACATTTTCACAAAAGTCTGATTCCTTTGCAACATTTAATTGAAACTATCATTTTTGTAGCTCCTCAATTAAACAAAGAAAACTAAAGATTATGTTCAATTTGAAATGATGGACCTCTGTCAAAGGCATTTGCCCCAACCAACTCCCCATTATACTCTACTCTATTTCCAGATGGGATAGTGGGCCAATCCAAAGGTATCCATTGGCCAACTTTGGCCCTACTTTGGGCATATCTGGTTTAAACAAACAAAACTTAGAACCTGTAGCTTTAATAAAAATAAAAATCAAGAAAGAACCTGCAGAAAAACAGGAAATATTTAATGTGAAAAATGATTTTGTTGCAGTTGCTGATAATGCTAAATATAAAAAATCTGACATCTTATTAACGATTCAACAATTCACACTTAAAACTTCATGTTTCATTATAGGTGGATCATTTCTGAAAACCTACAGTTAAAAACAACTTTTTCCATCATCATTATATTTTACAGGGAAGCCAAAATGCTTTCATACACGTGATTTGAATGACGCGGGAGGCGATCTCTGACATTATGAAGTTCAAAAAGTTATTAATTCGCGGGGCACGTGCATTCCGAACTGTAGGTTGTGATCCGTATCCGTTACACCCCTTATACAGTGTGTGCGTATTTTTATAGTTGTTTTTTTCTTCTTTTTAAAGATGGACTCTATGCTATATTGCTTATGGAAAGTACAGCCTTGGACAGACATGAGGGTGAGTAAAGAATCAAATTCTTGAATAAATACCTTGAAAAAAACGTAATTTATAATAATAATAATAATGTAATAAAAATAGGTATAAAATATTACTTAAAAATATGTTTTCTGAGCCAATATATTTAATAAATTCTGTCATAATTCCAAAATAAATCTTAAAGAATCCAAATGTGCATGCAGCAGATGAAGGTTCTTCGCTCAATATAAATTTTTTAAATTTATTTATTTAATATTAAAGGTTTTCATTAGAACAGCTGGACAGTCTAATTGCATCTTAGAGAGAAATTCCCTGAAAAAACATCCCCCCAAAATAAAGTACTTCAAAAGACCATGGCTACATCTGAAATCACAAACGTTCATACTATAAACTATGTAAAGAAAACAACACGTGAGCTGGGTGGTATGTCCTAACTCACAGTATTCTAAATAAATATAAGCGAGAAGTACCAGTACGGCCTATTTCTTCCGGCGAGATACTGAATACTGAAGTGCGCATTCAATGGACACTTTACTATCCCATGAGGTCACGCCAGAGAATTTATAAATGAAGCGAAGCAACAGACACAAATAAGTTATGTGATAATGACAGCATGGCAGATATTCATTCATTCATATTCCTTCGGCTTAGTCCCTTATTTATCAGGGGTCACCACAGTGGAATGACAGCATATGTTTTACGCAGCTGCAACCTAGTTCTGGGAAACACCCCATACACTACGGACAATTTAGTTCATCCAATTCACCTATAGCTCGTGTCTTTGGACTGTGGGGGAAACCGGAGCACCCAGAGGAAACCCACGCTGACACAGGGAGAACATGCAAACTCAACAAAAAAATGCCAACTGACACAGCCGGGACTCGAACCAGCGACCACTGCTAACCACTGAGCCACTGTGTCGCCCATGGCAGATATAGTACATGCAAATTCCATTCATACTACTCATATTCTGATATAAATCACACTTTTCTGACATTCCAGACGTAAATTCAAATCTAGTACAGACTTTAGCATCTGATTTCATAAGTAGCTCACCTGTGCTCTGGTGCATTAAAACCAAAACAACAATCTGAACTTGCTGCGTCCCAATTCACATACTCTCCATCCTAAATAGTATTCAAAAATAGAATTAGCAAGTCCCAAACCGTAGTATGTTAAAAAAAAAGCTACGCCAAAGGTTCCCGGAGGTCAGTGTTTCTCAACCACGTTCCTGGAGGACCACCATCTCTGCACACTTTCCATGTCTCCGTAATCAAACACACCTGATTCAGATCAGCAGCTCATTAGCAGAGACTGAAATACCTGAAATGGCTGCGACAGACAAAGGAGACGTCCAAAATATGCAGTGTTGGTGGTCCACCAGGAACGTGGTTGAGAAACACTGATCTACGATGTTCGGTTGAAATTTCAAGTGTAGAACCGTCTGTACCCTAACCGCTAATATTGACCACAATACATTCGATTAGGACTGCTAACATGGGTAAAAAGTGTCAACAAACTACAAACATGGCGGACACGCAAGACCAATTGTCAAGTTTGGCTTTGGTAAAGATGTTTGAATGACTGTTCATTATTATCTAACTAATTAATATCTAACTATCTATCTGCTATCTATATCTAACGTTTTACGTGTTGTATTCCAACTGCTACAACATTGTGAACTATTATAAAGACGTGTTTGGACTGCTGTACAGTTCCTAAGGTATGTGTAAGATTTTTTTACTGACTTTTTTTGGTAGTTTTTAAGGACAACAGTATCCAAAAAGATATCCAAAGATGCTGTTGTAAATTGTAAAGACGTCTGTGTTATTGAAACAAATGAAGACGAGTTTGAGTTTCCTTTTATTTGTCATTCAAACCATCACAATTAATTGTAATGCAGAACGAAATTACGTTGCATCAGTTTCATCAGAACATAAAAAACATCACTATACAAACACTATAAAAATCCTAACTTAATAAATAAGCTTTATAATTTCATAAAAATATAAAAATAAAGTTATATAAAATATAACCCAATTAAAAAAATATATCTGAAGGGAATAACCTAATACTTAAATACCTATTTCACTATTTGTTACAATAGTTGTTATAGTAACATGCTAGTTTATGCTAATTTAACTATTTATTTATTGATTATTAAATACTAGCGATCAATAGTATTTAAGATATGGTATTATTTAAAAGTCTTACAATGACAGGATAAAAACTATCACGAAACCGCACTGATTTGCTCCTCAGGCTTCTGTAACGCCTGCCTGATGGCATAAGCGTGAGCAAACTATGGCCAGGGTGGGTTGGATCTCTTAAAATGCTATTTGCCCTAGACAGACAACGTTGTTGATACAGTTCCTCAATAGATGTCATTTTGACTCCAACAGTCCTTTCTGCTGACTTTATGATCTTCTTGATGGTTTTCTTGTCAGATACACTGATGTTCTCATACCAAAGGGAGATGCCATTAGTCAGAACACTCTCAACAGCTCCTCTAAGACAGCAGAAGTAACTTGAATTATTCAGCCTGACATTTTTACTGCCCCAAAATACTTTAAATGTTTCTCAAAATAAAATATATTGTGTTCAAAGGGGAAAAAAGGTTTAGTTTTTTTTAGCCAGACATTTAAAAAGAATATATTTTAGCGCAGTAAACACAATACCGTGCAACCATGATATATTTATCCAAGGTTATCATACCGTCAGAATCTTACACCGGCCCCTGCCTATGGAAGTAGCATATCCCAACGCTTGCATACTCTTCTGTTACACATTCAGAAGTAGGTAATTCTTCTTCACAGTTTTAGGACATAACTTATGTTGGCAAATTGGGACTGTAATGAGATTTAAAAAAAAAAAAGTGTATTTGAATACACACAGAGCCAAAAAGGTGCTTTGAAGAACCCTAGAGGCGCCCACAGTTGAAGTCAAAACTATTCGCCCTCCTGTGAATTTTTATCTTTTTCAAATATTTTCCAGATGATGTTTAACAGAGGAAGGAATTTTTCACAGTATTTCCTATATTCTTCTGGAGAAAGTCTTATTTATTTTATTTCAGCTAGAATAAAAGCAGTTTTACATTTTTAAAAACCATTTTAAGGTCAAAAATAATTCAGGAGGGCTAATAATTCTGACTTTAACCATATTTCTCTCGCTCTCCTTTTCTGACCTTCCCTAAGGCAGACCGACCCCACCTCTCCTGACGCACAAACACCCAAACCATAGTATGCGTCCGCACCCCTCCTCCCCTGGCACTCGCGCATAACACAGAGTCCCGAAGCGGAGAGATTTTTTCCTGCCGCCCCTCCACCTTCAGCCTTCTCAGACAGGAAACCTCAGTTTCCAGCCGCCTCCACAGGGCCCCTCCGTCCCGGCGCTTTCCTTTCTCCATCTCCCACTCCTGCTGCTTTCCCATCATCTCTCGCCCTCCCTCAAAGTGCTTCTTTCTCTCTGTACAGTTCACGGGGTGCACAAGCCGATGGCCCCCTATTTTTTTATTTTTTTTTTGTTCCTCACCTCCCTGTTTTCAGCGAACACACACCAATCGATCTGTTTTCCTCCAGCTAATGGAGTCTGAAATGTGTTGTGCACCAGTCTTCCTCTTTAAAAAAATAAATAACGTAGACGACTTATGTAATTACCCAAAACTCAGAGGGAGGGAGAAAGCGAGAAAGGATGAAGGAAGGAGAGTGCCGGAATAATCGTAGAAGGGGATTTGCATGGACGACTGCCAAATGTACAGAAAGTGCTCCAATTTCTGAAAAAGTGTGAGAGAGCGGAGGAAAAAAAGGGATAAGATGCCAACAAGTGAGCTGCCATGCTGTCTGTGTGCTACATATGCAGTTGCCTTCTAATGGTGCGTTCACACCAGATGCGGATGAAGCATTAAGCGCGAGTGATTCACATGCTAAAGGTTATAGCACACTGAATCCAAACATTTTGTCTGTAATTTTCGCAGGTTAAAAAATAAAATTTGACTTGCATCATGCTAAAGTGAAATAATAATAGTAATTCTTTACATATATATAGCACTTGTCTGGACACTCAAAGCGCTTTACACAATTTTTTGTGTGGGATTTCCTCATCCACCACCAGTGTGCAGCATCCATCTGATTGATGCAACGACAGCCATATTGTGCCAGACCACACACCAGCTAATTGGTGGAGAGCAGACAGTGATGAATTCAGTCATGATATGGGGATGGTTAGTAGGCCATGATGGACAGAAGCCAGTAAGCATATTTGGCCAGGATGCCGAGGTTAAACCCCTACTCTTTTTCGAAGGACATCGGTTTCAGCTCGGTTTAACGTCTCATCCGAAAGATATTGTACATCCGAAAGATATACAATGTAAAGACAGCGCTCACTGAGCAGTATAGAGTCCCCATCAATATACTGGGGCTTTAGGATCCACATAGACTGCAAGTTAAGCGCTCCCTTTTAGTCTCACTAAAACCACTTCCAACAGCAACCTAGCTTTCCCATGTGGTCTACCATCCAGGCACAGCCTTGCTTAGCTTCAGTGGGCGACCATGTGAGACTTGCAGAGAGCTAGCTGCCGGCTCAAATAGCTGGTATTATAGTTGTAAAGTGTCTCTCATGCTAAGTACTACAAATACACTACATAAACCAGCTGCCTTCTAGGGAGGCATTCAAATTGAAGTAAAATATCTTAAATAAATGAGTAGGAATAAAATAAGCAACTCTAATTTGTGCTTCTCTTCTGTGTAGATAAAACTAATTTGGGTAGTTTAAGGTTAGCATAATCTTTGAAATGTGCTGTCTACACGAGTGGTTCCCAATGTGGGGGTCGCGGGACGATGACAAGGGTTTGCGTGATGATTTCCAAAAGTCAAATCAATTTTAGGCCCTGTTTACACCAATATGTTTTCATTTTAAAATGGCATTTTAGAAGAAAAGCGATTCATGTCCAGACTTCTAGTTGATCATTTGGTGTCAGAAGTGGCTTATATGAAAGGCAAAGGCCTCTAGATTACACTTATTTTACCAAAATAAAATATGATCGTGCCTTGAATTTTTTTTTTTTTTATTATTATTAAATTAGGACAGTAAAGTCTGACTTTGCTTAGACAGAAGTCTTGTCATTTCACAGGAATAATGTACAGTATCGAATATAAAGTCATGGTGCAGTGGGAAAAGAATTAATATTGTGCATGACTCCCATGAGCTTGGAGGACTGCATCCATGCATCTCTGCAATGACTCAAATAACTTATTAATAAAGTCATCTGGAATGGCAAAGAAAGTGTTCTTGCAGGACTCATCTTCAGTGCCTCCTCCTTCATCATACCCCAGACATGCTCAATAATGTTCATGTCAGGTGACTGGGCTGGCCAATCCTGGAGCAACATACAACTATGAAAATGTTAGTACAAATAACATTTGTATCATACACGCACTCTGGCATACGCTGATAGCTGCTTCAGCGTATTTTCCTTTGAGCTCCAGGCAGTGAGTCCATCTCGAATCTGCCACTGGATCTCATCTCTCTGTTGTTGTTAAATGCGATCTACAATTAATCTTAAATAGTAGACCTATATCTAAAAAGTCTGTCTTTTGAATCAATAAGCCTACTTGTTCTCAGGTAACGTGTTTTGGCTGAGCGCAAAGTTAATATACCTAATATTTACATAACCACGTACACTAATTCCGCACGTTTGACCGATTACTTGCCTTTATTTCCTATACTTATTGTACTTTATACTTTTATAATTATTATGGATTATTAAAATGATAGCTAACCGATTATTATATTCAGCATGGCTATTTCGTATTCCACCATGCATTTCCTCTTTATTGTGTGCCTGACATTAAGCACATATTGCCAAAAGCACACAGTGAGCCTAATGTTTCATATTTTTCAAAGATAATAAAAGGAGGCAGTTATTAGGCTGTGTTTTGTTATAAATTTGATTGGTGTGCACTCTATTTAGATGGCCCCTTCTGAGGAAACAACACGACTGAAGTGAAATATCTTATATAAATGACTATAAACAGTGTCTGTCCTGCGAAACGTTCAAAAGCCTGAGTTTACAGTTGATTCGGTAGTTTATTGTTAGCATAATAAATGACAGGTAGGAAAGTGGGTAATTAGGCAAGGCTTTGTTTAATGATGGTTTGTTTTGTAGACAGTTGAAAAAATATTTCTTAGGGGGGCGCTAATAATATTGACCTTAAAATGGTTTCAAAAAAATTCAAACTGCTTTTATTCTAGCCGAAATAAAACAAATAAGACTTTCTCCAGGGGAAAAAATATTATAGAAAATACTGTGAAAATTTACTTGCTTTGTTAAACATCATTTGGGAAATATTTATTTTTTTAAATCACAGGAGGGCGAATACTTCTGACTTCAACTGTATGATGCAGTCTAAGTAGGGAGCACACTAGGTTTTGGAACGCAGCTCAAGGGAGCGGGAGAGCGGGAGGGAGGCAGTCGAGGTGAAAAACTGCAATAGGAAGCTTCTTGCCAGCCTACTGATGGCTCTCGGCCAGAAATCTCAGACACGGAGGAATTCCTCACGGAGGGCTGGAAAGAGGGAGGGAAAACTGACAGAGCCGAGTGTAGGAAGAGAG
>CAIGQQ010006944.1:2051444-2063045 GCA_903798035.1 Danio albolineatus
TAGCAGCTAGGTGATACCTTAAAAACAACACTTCAGCTAGTTAAATCTGGACTTTCTTACAGCAGTAGCTACACACAAATGTTGGGTGAAGTGGTCTGTTAATGGGAAACTAGCTAGTAACTAAACTAGCCTAGCAGCTAGATACTCTCCTGAAAAAAAAACTGCATGTACTGGTAAGGTATAATTTGATGCTGGTTTCAATGCTGGTCTTGCTAGTCTTAATGCTGGATTTGCTGGTTTCAATGCTGGTCAGGACCAGCGCTGAAACCAGCGAGACCAGCAAAACCAGAATTTAAACCAGCAAGACCAGCACTGAAACCAGCAAGACCACTATACCAGCATCAAAACTGACCAGTATATGTTGTTTTCCAGCAGGGTAATACCTTAAAAAAAACATTTTAAGCAGGTTAAAGCTAGACTTTCTGTCAGCAGCAGCTACACACAAGTGTTGGCTAAAGCAATTAATGGGAAACTAGCTAGTAACTATAGCCTAGCAGCTAGATGATACCTTTCTTTCAGCAGTAGCTACACACAAGTGTTGGCTAAAGTCTGTTGTCAATGGGAAACCTAGTAACTAAACTAGCCTAGCAGCTAGATAATACCTTTAAAAACACTTTAAGCTGGTAAAGCTGGACTTAATGTCTTTCAGCAGTAGCTACAAACAAATGTTGGCTAAAGTAGTCTGTTGTTAGCTAGTAACTAAACTAGCCTAGCAGCTAGGTGATACCTTAAAAACAACACTTTAGCTAGTTAAATCTGGACTTTCTTACAGCAGTAGCTACACACAAATGTTGAGTGAAGTGGTCTGTTAATGGGAAACTAGCTAGTAACTAAACAAGCCTAAACTAGCCTATTTGTTGGCTAAGGTATTTGTTGATGCTGGTTTCAATGCTGGTCTTGCTGGTTTCAATGCTGGTTTTGCTAGTCTTAATGCTGGACTTGCTTGACCAGCACTAAAACCAGCAAGACCAGCATTAAAACCAGCAAACCCAGAATTTAAACCAGCAAGACCAGCATTAAAACCAGCGAGAGCAGCACTGAAACCAGCACTATACCAGCTTCAAAACTTACCAGTATATGCTGTTTTCCAGCAGGGTAATACCTTAAAAAAACACTTCAAGCTGGTTAAAGCTTGACTTTCTTTCAGCGCACATGTTGGCTGAAGTAGTCTGTTGTTAATGGGAATGAACTGTTAGCTATCTGAAGCAAATGTTCTTAGAGGACAGCACAGATGGAGAGTGTCTGAATATTTGCATGCTAATGCTGTCAATACATTTCAGTATGAAAGTGGATAAGCAGAGATTGTATAGAGCTTGCTGTAGTTTGGAAGCACGAAGGATGCTTCCAAAAAATAATAATAAATAATAATAATTTAAAAATAATAATAATAAAAAAAACATTTTAGATAAATTTGCATATTGGAATAGTACTGAAGGAACTGAATATTATGTACTAAATTATTACCCTATTTTTTTTTTAAGTTTTACTTTAAAAGACCTCAGTGTATCTATATATTTTTATTATTATATTTTAGTATTATGTAATATTTTATTGATTAATATTCCCGTGCTTTGATTTATATATTATTATTTATTTATTTATTATTTTACCTATTGATCAAACCTTTTAGTTTGGCTGGAAAAATCTCTCTTTATATGATTTATTTATTATTAATAATAGTATAGTGATTATTGTTGTTGGTTTATTATTTAAGTTGGGGGTTCATTCAGCTGTGGGGACCCCAGATTAATAAAGGCACTAAGCCGACAAGAAAATGAATGAATGAATGGTTTATTATTTGTGTTATGACCACTTGGCTCTCAAAGGGCCGATTGAAAATGACAATTTTAGTTTCAGCTAAAAATCTGCTTTGCTGAAGAAAAAGAGTAGTCTTGGGTGAAATAAACTGCGACTTTTCATTTTTGGGTGGACTATGTCTTTAAGTGCAGTAGTCAGGGCGGGAATTTCCCTTATATTACATAACACATCACATTACTTTAATTCAAGTAGAGGAAGAAAAATCAGGAAAGACATGAACAGTTTCTGAAACAACGGTTTCTTTAATGTTTTTCTTAACATTTTAAGATCTTTTACATCTAATCACGATAGCTCTTTAAACATCTCCCTTTTCATTAAACACAGCACTGTTATACAATTTGTTATGTCTTGGCAGGAGAGATGAGATTTCAAGGCTTTGTAAATGTATTATTAGCTCAGATACAGAGCTAACAACTGATAACAAGACTGTCTGAGCTGAATTCACTGGATTTGGGAGTTGAAGCCAAGGATTATTATGAAACAAACAGCCCCAAATCAGTAAAGTTAAACCACCTTTTTTGAATAAAGGCTCATTTTACGTGCCTTCTAGAGTTGAACAGTTGAATTAAACCATTTTTGAGTCCATTCAGCTGATTTCTTGTTCTCACGAGGTCTCTTTTAGCTTAGCTTAGCATAATGAATTGAATCAGATTAGACCATTAGCATTTTTTTTAAAATATGTAATTTTCCTAGATTTTAAGTTTGAACCTTCTGTAGTTACATTGTGTTTTTTTTTTTTTATTTATCCTCGTGTAATTATTACACAATGTAACTGCAGAAGACTGCGGCTTTAAATATAGCAAGATTATTATTTTTTAAATTAAATGCTAATGGTCTAATCAGATTCAATTCATTATGCTAGGCTAAGCAAAAAGTGGCCCTGCTAGAACAACAAATCGGCTGAATGGATTCAAAAGTGGTTTAAGTCAACTCTTTAACTTTAGAAGACTTGTGAAGTTAGCATATATATTTTTTATTTAAAAAAAGGTGGAGTGTTTCTTTAAGAGAAAAAGGAGTGATTCAGCTGGCAGATACAGACGAATCTCTGTTTGGCATGTGATAGCAGTGCCTATGGGCTTTATAAGTTAAATATGTCATTCAACTTCCACAAACAACAGTGTTTTTGTACCATTTTACATAACATAGAGAGTGTGGCTCATATTTGGTGTTAAAGAAATCTGTTCTGCATTCATTCACTGCTGAATATAGCTATATATGTATAGCTGTAAATATATGATGTAGATATTTAATTTACTAAACACAAAACCAGTCATTAGTGTCAATTTTTGGAAACTGAAATTCATACATCATCTGAAAAAAAAAGCTTTCCATTGATGTACTGTTGTTATAGGATAGGACAATATTTAACTATTTGACATATTGGCTAATATTTATACCTTGATTATTAATTTATGTAAGTATAGTTTTTCTGAAGTTTTGGCGGGAACACTTTTAGCCTAGCTTAGCATAAATCACTGAATTGGATTAGACCATTAGCATTTCAGTTAAAACTTACAATGTTTATTCTGTTCTCAATTTTTTTCTATCCAATAAAATTTTTTATGTAATATGTACATCTTAATTATTGTGTAAGTAAAATTAGCTTAGCCTAGCATAAATCATTGACTTGAATTAGACCATTAGCATCATGCTTAATTTTCGTGCCTAAACATATCAGCCTAGATAATAGCAGTTTTGAATTTTTCTATTGGTCTTCGTACAAGATGAGTCAAGCATTAAATACAAACTTTTTTTGGATGCTAATGGTCTAATCTGAATCAATGATCTATGCTAAGCTAAGCTAAACGTGCTCTCGCCAGATCCGGAGATCGGCTGAATGGATTCAAAAATGGTAAAACTCAACAGTTTAACTCTAGGGAAGCTGTAAAATTAGCCTTTTATTTAAGAGCGTTCCGTTAGGATTCCCAATCTTTTCTCCCATAAAATAAAGTCGCCTTTTAAGAAACCAAACTGAACTTGGCTTTGCAGTGTGAGAACGATCTCCACTTTCTCTCTCCGCTTATATAATAAACCAAAAACATCCATCAGAGTGTAATGGGCTTTCTTTACGTCAAAGATTTTAAGCTTCGCAAGACTACAATCTCTCAGGCAATTTGTCTAAACCGGGCGCTGTTCGGCCCCTGACTTGTTATTTCTCTGGCGCTGGATGATTTGGGTCTGTTTCTGTCCTGCAGCCACAAGCACTGATGCAATCGGCAGATCCTGCGTGCAATAACCCAGCTTCTCCTGCTGTCTGAAAACAATCAAACACACACACCGCAGGAAAGAACCAGACGCCGCAGAGACATCTCACATTAAGAGCTCATTGTTTGCTTGTGCTAATTTGTGCTTTTAGGACAGAACTGGCTGGTTTTGGGCGTTTAGCATGAGGGCGGCGTATTGTTCGATTTTCTTCAAAGGCTGAAGAGCTTGACTTGATCTGAAAACATCTCTTCTAAATAGACAGGAATGTAATCCCGGAGAAGTGAGGGAAAACAGCACCAGATCCACTCAAAAACGCTAAAAAATGTCTATGAGCGTTAATTTAAAGGTGACGTATCATGGAAATTCAACATTTCTTGTGCGTTTAAAGAGATAGTTCACTCAAAACATAATATTCTGTCATCGTTTACTCACTTTTCACTCTTCATAAATATGTTTGGTTTTGTTTTTATATATATTAAATAATGTTGGGAACTTAACACCTAGATCTATATCCAGAAACATTGTAAATTAAATTTAGATACTCATTAAAGTGACTTTTTTAATAAAAATGTCATATTTCTCATACAAGTAGATGGTGCAGTTGAGGATTTTCTGCTAAAGTACATAAAAAAATTGTTCATATTTCCTAAAACACATCATAAAGGTACAGCTGAGAAGTAAAGAAACAAAAAAATGTATATAAAACTTTGGTCACACTTTTTTTTATGGTCTGTTTGTTGAATTTAAGTTACATTGCATCTACATGCCAACTAATTCTCATTAGATTATAAGTATACTGGTTGGGGTTAGGGGTAGGGTTAGTGTAAGTTGACATGTACTTGCAAAGTTTCTTATAGTCAGTTAAATGTCTGTTGAGTGTCTGTGTCAACAGATATTAACCAGACAGTCTACTAATACTCAAAAGGACCATCAAAATAAAGTGTTACCAACTTGCATAAGTAAAATGTGTATTTATATTTTACAATTACTCTGTTAATTTTTGGGGTCAAATAGACCCCAAATACAGGATTATTAAACAGGAAATAAACATTGGTAGTTATTGACTTTTTTGAAGTTTTTCAAACTATGGAAGTCAATGTTTACAGGTTGCCAACATTCTTATAAGTATCTTTTTTGTGTGTTCAACTCATAAATATTTAGAACTACTTCAGTCAATAGTGAGCTAATTAAAATTTTTGGGTGAGCTATAAACTTAGGTTCGGGTCGGGTCCCTGGTGCATCTACCAACCCATTGTGATATTTATAATAATAATAATAATAATAATAATAATAATAATAATAATAATAATAATAATAATAATAATAATAATAATAATAATAATAATTTTAATTAATATAAACTAGTGCTGTCCAAAAATTAATCGTGATTAATCACATCCAAAATAAAAGTTTAACTTTATATTTGTGTGTGTACTGTGTATATTTATATTATGAATATATAAATACACAAATGCATATACTTGATAAAATGTTGGTTTATATTTAGATATCTAAAAAATATATGTGTATGACACAAATTTTACATTTGAATATGATGTAACTACTTTGATGTAACTTTTTTATATATAGTTTTGGCTTCTATGAATGTGTTTATCACATATACATAATAAATATATAACACACACACATATTATGTCAAAACAAACTTTTATTTTGGATGTGATTAATCACGATTAATTTTTGGACAGCCTTAATATAAACCTGTATGTATAATCATTTATTGTAAATATCTGTTCATAACTAATGCAACCTGTATATAATGTTCATAGTACATCCATCTGTAAATATCACCATAGTTTTTCTATAACTTCACTTTATAATTTATACCTGTATCCTGCACTTGCTGCTGTTGCACTCCTGGTTAGACCTAAACTGCATTTCGTTGCCTTGTACTTGTACATGTGTAATGACAATAAAGTTGAATCTAATCTAATCTAATCTAATAATAACAATAATCTTCCCAGTGATGGATTGCAGCTGGAAGGGCATCCGCTGCTTAAAACATATGCTGGATAAGTTGGCAGTTTCGTTCTGCTGTGGCGACCCCAGATTAATAAAGAGACTAAGCCTAAAAGAAAATGAATGAATGATTAATAATAATAATAATAATAATAATAATAATAATAATAAAGAAGTGTAGCTTTATTAGAGTCTTTAGTTAAATGATTTTGTCATTGAGTGTCTTATTTGTTCATATTTTTGCAATTTATTTTAGATTTTAGTTCATAGAAAAATAAATCTAAAACTGAAAAATAAAGCTGAAATAGAAATATCAAACATTTTAAAATTGGTAAGAAAAGAAAAATAGTTGCCGGTTCATTCCGCTGTGGTGGCCCTTAATAAATCAGGGACTAAGCCGAAGGAAAATATTAATATATAATTCTAAATATTACTTAATACCATACATAATAATACATAAACAATAGTAAAACAATAACAGTTCTGACTAGCATCAAACGGTTAAAGTTCATGTAAATGCATTTGTAATACCTCTCTGATTGGGTATTGTCAATAAAAAGAGTTAAACTAAGAAATGTAGAGTTGAAGTCAAAATTATTCTCCCTCCTGTGAATTTCTTTTGAAATATTATTCAAATGATGTTAAACAGAGCGAGGAATTTTTCACAGTATTTTCTATATAAGTTTTTCTTCTGGAGCAAGTCTTACTTGTTTTATTTCGGCTAGAATAAAAGCAGTTTTTAATTTTTTAAACCATTTTAAGGTCAATATTAGCCCCCTTATGCAATATTTGTTTCGATAGTCTACAGAAGAAACCATCATTATACAATGACTTGCCTAATTACCCTACTTTAACCTAATTAAGCCGTTAAATGTCAGTTTAAGTTGAATACTAGTCTCTTAAAAAATATCTAGTCAAATATTATTTACTGTCATCATGGCATAGATAAAAGAAATCAGTCATTAGAAATGAGTTATTAAAACTATTATGTTTAGAAATGTGTACAATGTCCAATACAATCTACAACACCACACAGGGGGTCTACTAATGCTGCGTTCAACTCCATGTCAGTATGTTTGCAGAATCCATTGGCTCTATTTGTCTGTATTTGCACTGAACTGCTGGGTTGCGAAAGAGCCGCTCACCAGTGGACCCTAATGGAGCTCAGTGTAGATGGAGATCACGATTACGCAGAGTTTATGGTGCTGCTGTTTGTTCCTCAGACTCGCGCTGGAGGGGAAAGAGCCATGAGAGGTCAGCGCAGGAATGCTGGAGGATTGGCACCTGGATAAATCCTCCAGACCCACACACACGCTCACATTTTCCACTTTCTGAGGAGCCTCCACGTGGATCCTGTACCTACGAAAACATGGCATTCCTGTGCGTGCGGTCCAGCAGTTTAACACCGCCACCACATAGCTTGTGCAGACACGCATCTGGCAGATCAACAGGTCAGTGATCGGATGAGTTGTGCATACAACAATTAACTTTAAACCTTGCGTACACAGATTTTTAACAGCGATTTTTCAAGTAAACGTGCAAAATCACTCCCTGACTGTAGATGGCGCTTAATCACTCACTATGCTTTGAGTTAGTCCCTGATTTATTAGGGTCATCACAGTGGAATGAACCGCCAATTACTCTGGCATATGTTTTATGTGGCGGATGCCCATTCCAGCTGCAACCCAGTACTGGGAAACACCCATACACATTCATTCACACACACTCATACACTATGGACAATTTAGTTTATTCAATTCACCTATAGCGCATGTCTTTGGACTGTGGGGGAAACCAAAGCACCCGGAGGAAACCCATGCCAACACAGGGAGAACAAGCAAACTCCACACAGAAACGCCATCTGGCCGTGCTGGACTCAAACCAGCAACCTTCCTGCTGTGAGATGACAGTGCTAACCACTGAGCCACCGTGCCACCCAGATGACGCTTAATAAAACACAAAAATACCCACAGGTGCATTGGAGCTAATAGCCTAGTGGTCAGTGCGCATACGTTTATATACCATATAACTGTGACTCGGGTGACCCAAGTTGGAGTCCCTACTCGCGGACATTTCTCAATCCCATCAATATCTAATGTCCTGTCATAATATAGGCAAATAAATAAATAAATGTCAAAAAAAAATAAATGAAGTATTTTTTTGCTGTCGCTGACTAGCGCTGGACATTGAAGAACAGCAGAAACGCTTCAACATTGCTTGTTTTGTGTCCTTTTGCAGATTAAATAACTATCACGTGGGTCTGGACCAACAAAATAGCCCCTTTCACATAGTGATAACGGTAAATATCCAGAAAATTAGTGGAACGACTTTACTTGTAAATTCAAAAAACGCTGTTCACACAATCGAGGACGTTCCAGGATTTTTCCAGAAAAGACCATTCACACATCCAATCCAAACTTCTGGTAAATTCTGACATTATTAACTAGAAATGAGCTCTAAACGGCTGTGCTTGTATTTGTAAGCATAAAAGGGGGTCAGGTTTTTGTTGATGGCTTCACATTTATTCAAAGCTTTAGCATTCATGCAGCTGCTTTGTCCCAGAGACATCCAAAGGCAGAAAGCGTGAACCGCGGCTAAATATTTACACATTTGACTACATTACAAATCCTGTGGGTGGATAAATATTGTGAAGAACTTCGATGAAAACATATGGAGGAACACTTTCGCATGTCGAGATGTACATTTGTGGTGTAGCTAAAATGTTTTAAAATTGCTTTATATATATTGCTTTTATAAAATCACATGGGTCTGGATCGACACGATGATGAGTAATCCAATATAAATTCATTAATTCTTAAGCAAATGAACATTTAAAAACAAGAAAATTCAGATCATTTTTAGCTTTTTGACTTAAGTAATTAACAAAAGACAATTTAAACGATTTAAAGAGCAAATAAACATTCTTTTACTGAAAACTCACAATCTTTTTAGCTTTTTGATATTTCAAAAGTAAATCTTGAGAAAAAGTCATCTGTTGCATATCTGAGCTTTTTATGATCTAAAGCCACAAACAAGTGTCATTTTAGATAAGGGGTGCCCAAACTCGATCCTGGAGGGCTGATGTCATGAAAAATCCCCAGTCCCCCCTGATAATTGGGTCTGCCTATAGGACCCTTAATGATCCTATTGTTTGCAGAGCTCAGAATATCCTCGAGCACGGGGCTCCCTCCCGTTTAAAGGGCGAGAGGAGAGTTTTAGCTCAGGTAGGTCTCGAGAACTCC
This sequence comes from Danio albolineatus, assembly GCA_903798035.1. Lineage (NCBI taxonomy): Eukaryota > Metazoa > Chordata > Actinopteri > Cypriniformes > Danionidae > Danio > Danio albolineatus. Next base: position 2,060,690 of record CAIGQQ010006944.1, read on the forward strand.
CCTACTTGTTAACGTGCAGAGATATCTGGTTAATAGTTGTCTTTAGGATGTTATTTTGGAGTAGCCAATTTGCTTATGGTGCATGTCTTTGGACGGTGGGAGGAAACCAGGGAGCCTGGGGGAAACCCACGCGAACACGGGGAGAACGTACAAACTCCACACAGAAACGCAGACTGGGCCGGCCAGGGGCCTAACGTGCGGCGTTCTTGCTGTGAGGCAACAGTGCTAACTCCTGCGCCGCCGTGCCGCCCTGTCAGAGAAGGGGTGAAAGGGGGATTCTTCAAGACGAAGATAACCAGAGTGAAAAGCTCTGATTGTTTATAGTGTGTTAGTAAATTGGTATGGTAAATTAGTTTATAAATAAACCACACATAATGTAAAGTGTGACTATTTCATTTCACTGTTCAAATGGCATGTATAAATGTTATGTTGACCCTTTTGTATACTTATGTATAATTAAAGGCATGCATGGGTTATAAAATTGAGCATTTGTCTTTTAGACTGTTAAGTTAGCCCAGATAGCTTATGTGCTAGCATAATCATACCTCTACCGTTAGCCTCCTGGCTACAATAAGCTAATGCAGCTCCGATTAGCCACACAACAAGGTATCACAATGATAGATTTTTATCAGGCACTCACCACAGACAATCCCTTAGCGGTCCTAAGTGGACTCGATTGCAGGGGGGGACTGATATCTCACCACACCGGTGTCCTGCAAAGTTTCAACCAGAACCACCTGGGTTAGCTAATCAAGCTCTTACTGGGCTTTCTAGAAACATTCTTGCAGGTGTGTTGAGGCACAGTTGGAGCTAAAATCTGCAGGACACCGTCCCTCCAGGACTGAGTTTGAGAACGCCTGGTGGAGATGTTCAAATACAGCAGAAAAGTTGCTTATTTTGTGTTCTTCTGAAAGATCGCGTGGGTCCGGATCAACACAATAGTGTGTAATCCAATATAAAATCTTCCATTTATGAGCAAATGAACATTTAAACTCAAATGTTAGTTGGAAACTCCAGAGTTCCCACGTTTGGTCGGGGTCTGTCTGGAAAAGCACCTCTCGTCTTTGGGTGGGGTGGCGAAAGGGTCTGGCGTTAACAGACTCCCAGCCGCAGATTTACGGGAGCTGACGAGCGCATGGAAACTCGGCACGACGGGCAGCGACCTTCTGCCATATTTCAGCCCTCGCACAGCGACGCCATGAGAAAATGTAGTGACAAATGTGGAGGGGCTCTGCTTTTATAGGAGGCATAAAACATCCAGCAGGCAGACTTTCAGATTTGCGCTTTGAGTCCCGGCCAACACTGGGCGCAGTGGGTAGACTTCACTTTTTTTGGGAGGTGCCGTCTAAGACTTGCTCTCATTTCCTGGATCCAGATATTACAGCAGCTCTCATGCACTGTGAAAAAATGCTCTCAATTCGTGTTTGGACAACATGAAGGAATTAAGTTAACAAAGTTAAGCGGATTGAACATAAAACAGTTAAGTTGTCCCCAAATAAACTCAGGAATTGTGTTGCTTCAGCTCATTTTAGATGAGTTGTTTGAACAAACTCAAAGCAAATGTAATATTTTTGAGTGTGAGAGGCTCAAAAAAGCAGCATAATTTTGTTTCTTGGTACTTCTGTCTTGTTTTTCAGTACTAATAAAGGGTGGGCGCAGTGGTTAGCACAATCACCTCACAGCAAGAAGGTCGTTGGTTCAAGCCTCGGCTGGGTCAGTGTGCATTTCTGTGTGGAGTTTGCATGTTCTTCCTGTGTTTGCATGGGTTTCCTCCGGGTGCTCCGGTTTCCCCCTCAAGTCCAAAGACATGTGTACAGGTGAATTGGGTTAGCTTAAATTATGTATGTGTGTAAATGAGTGTGTATGTTTCCTCATGATGGGTTGCAGTTGGAAGGGCAACCGCTGCATAAAACATATGCTGGGTAAGTTGGCGGTTCATTCCGCTGTGGCGACCCCAGATTAATAAAGAGACTAAGCCGAAAAGAAAATGAATGAATGAAATGGAAGAAAAATGGAGCATGATTTTGGTCATTGGGAACCAATTAGATTGTTGGAAGATGGGCGTTGCTAACAAAATAATGGGAGATTGATGAAAGGACGAATTAACAGTAGAAACGAGACACACACTGATAGGACTAAAGGACCGAAAGACCTGCTCAAAAGCAATGATAGCCCCACCCTAAAGAACTGATAGCCCTGCCCTAAAGTACTGATAGCCCTGCCCTAAATGACTGATAGCTCCGCCCTAAATGAATGATTGCTCCACCCTAAAGTACTGATAGCCCTGCCCTAAATGACCGCTAGCTCCGCCCTAAAAGACTGATAGCTCTGCCCCTAAAGTACTGATAGCTCCACC
>CAIGQQ010006944.1:2070892-2092788 GCA_903798035.1 Danio albolineatus
TCACTACTTGGTCATGATGGCGAATCTCCTCCATAAATGAAAGCGACTCTATGTTTACAAGTTTGTGGGCGTTTAAGTAGTTGCTGTCACGTGAAGTGCGTTTGACAAGACGGACTGTACCTCGCGTTCGTCATATTGACCGTTCATCAGTTCACCAAACTCACTGTTGTTTATTGAATGTAATCACAGATAGAGGTACACTGGAGTGTTTTAAAGCCATGAAGATCAGTCGATTCATTAGCAGATTTCTCATATGTTAGCTTATAAACAGACCAGCTGATCTTTGTGGCCTTAAACCAATCCAGTGTTCGGTGAGTTGGGTGAACTGATGACCTTCATGGCCAATCACAGTCATTTCTGTTGAGCACGTGAACACAATGGCAAATCAGCTGTGTTTAAGAACGCGCTCAAATGTTAGCAGGAAATGGATGTTTTTAAAATATCAGTACTGATTGGTATTGAATTCCAGTATTTTGAGATCACTAATGTAGGAAAGGAAAAACTCATCTCATTCACGGTAGAGTAAACTCCATCATGAAGTTATGGTCCACTGTGGAATTGACAGAGATTACCAGAGATTCAGCAGCCTCAGCGTGAGCCAAAGGTAACAGTAAGATACGAGAGCAATGGGACAGAAACACTGGAAAAACTGTCTTTCCATTGATCACTTAATAATGAGGCAGAACGTATGAACATCCACTTCATCTTTCTTTCAGTCTCTCGTGATGTGCAGCTCCAGAGTAACTTTGGGGAACAGAAAAACGAGCAATTCCATGCAAACGTTAACCTTGCCATGAAAAATAGCGAAACCCTTTCTAGGTTTTTGTGTAGGCTTGTATCTTACAGTACCACAAAAAATACTTAAAAATATCTCTGTCAATGTTTTCAAACAATTATCTTTGATTTACCAAAGTCACACAAGTGGCCATTTCACATCCGTCACATCCACAACAGAGACATGTCACATCCATAACTTATGATGAGTTCAGACTGCATGATTTTAGCCCCGATTTTGACTCGCCGACAAATGCTTGAAATCACAGGCAAATCGGTACTCGTGCACTCGAGTAATAATCACACAATATAAACTATCAAAGACGCGATCTGAGAGAATCGCCGACGAGTCGCTGATGCCCGGGAGATATTTGGCGTGCTGAATATCTGGAGCTATTGGTGATTCAAATCATGCCGTGTGAAATGTGTTTTGACTGAAAATAACATCGGCGATCTCCTACAGCCAATCAGAGAGCAGCATTCACTAGTTTTCTGATCCCATAATTCTGTGGTTAGTAGTTTTGGAAAATATAAATAAACGTTTCAATATAACACTAACATATACGTTCTCTGTGAGTTTATGTTTTGAGTCTTTACTGCAAAGTCCCATCCATAATGCTGGAATAGCTCAAAAGTAGTCTCGAGCACATTTGCCCAGACGCGGAGCCAAGCCCAGACTTGAGAGAGTCTCTTTCTGAAAGCCTCCCTGCCCTCGTGCTCTTTTCAAACGGCAGTAGCATTCGCTCATTGTGTTCTCGTTGCGTTATTGTGGCTGTACTGGAAGATCCAGGCTGTTGGCTTTGCGAGTAAATAATAATATAAAGCAGCTGTGCTTCCAGTTTAACTGTCGAAGCCCTTGGCCCGCTACGATCCGGCGCAATGCTTATTGCTAACAGCTTACAGTTGGAAAACAATTGTGGTGATGTGGCCTTACCATTCAGACTCATGTGGCGAGCGCATTTAAACTATAAAGCAGAACAACTTTTATTTGTATTTTTGGGGGGCCTCGGCAGCTAGCTCTCTGCAGCTCTCACGTGGTCACCCACTGAAGCTAACGCTGCATCCCAAATGGCACACTATACACCAGGGATCACCAAACTTGTTCCTGGAGGGCCGGTGTCCTGCAGATTTTAGCTCCAACCCTAATCAAACACACCTGAACAAGCTAATCAAGCTCTCACTAGGTATACTTGAAACATCCAGACAGGTGTTGAGAGACAAGTTGGAGCTAAACCCTGCAGGACACCGGACCTCCAGGACCGAGATTGGTGATCCCTGCTATACACTAAAGCTGCCTTCCCACTCCACACGACAAACGACAAGCAACAGACTGGAAGTTGGAAGTCATTCATTTCCAACGGAGAGTAGTCTCTGTATAGATCAGTGTTTCTCAACTGGTGTGTGTAAAACATTAGTTTTTAACTTATTTACTGGACTTTACCGGACTTTTATTTTGAAATGCGTATACCAGACTTTTATTTTGACATGCGTATACCAGACTTTTATTTTGAAATGCGCAATCGTACTTTGTAATATTTGTATAATTTGATACATTTTGACCAATGAAAACAATAAAAAAAAAATTAATTTTAAGTCTTGGTGATTTTCTTATGATTTATCTGTCACTACTTCTGTATGTTAACAAATAAATACAAATTAATTCATTATAATTCCTAAAATAAAAATATAGTTCCTAAAAATTTGGGTCGCGACTTGATGACCATGTAAAAAGGTGGGTCCCATGGCCAAACCAGTTGAGAACCACTGGTATAGATCATCTCTGTATGTGGAAAATTCAGATCCGATTTGAGCAGGCCCGGATAAACAATTCAGAGGCCCCTGGGCACAATGTTTTGTAGGGCCCAGTACCTGGCCGCACGCCTATAGCTGAATTTAAAAAATAAGGTTAATATGACGCATTCATTCATTTTCTTTTCGGCTTAGTCCCTTTATTAATCTAGGGTCGCCACAGCAGAATGAACTGCCAATATAATATATTTTTTAATAAAATAAATCAATAATTTATTGCCCACATTTGTAAAATAAATGATATACAGCAGTGGTTCTCAACTGGTTTGGCCATGGGACCCACCTTTTTACATGGTCATCAAGTCACGACCCAAATTTTTAGGAACTATATTTTAATTTTAGGAATTATAATGAATTAATTTGTATTTATTTGTTAACATACAGAAGTAGTGACAGATAAATCATAAGAAAATCACCAAGACTTACAAATAAACAATTTTTTTATTGATTTCATTGGACAAAATGTATCAAATTATACAAATATTACAAAGTACGATTGCGCATTTCAAAATAAAAGTCCAGTATACGCATTTCAAAATAAAGGTCCGGTATGAGCATTTCAAAATAAAAGTCCGGTAAAGTCCGGTAAATAAGTTAAAAACTAATGTTTTACACACACTCCGCGACCCACTAAAAATGTTCCCGCGACCCACCAGTTGAGAAACACTGGTATACAGCACATATATTTCTTGTCTACAGAGATTTAACTTATTTTTAAAGCATTTAAAGCACACTTTGAAAACAAAATACTAATAAAAATATTAATGGATTTTAATATACTTCATAAATATGAATATAAATTAATGGATTTTAATATACTTGTTCACTAAAGCAATACTAAAAATATATATTCAAGGGTATTTTTAATGTATAACTTCTAAAAACTTATAATGATTCCTAGTGGTCGACTGTGGTTTACAGTAGGTGATGGGAGCCTGAATCAAATGCCTTCAGTTTTGTAATGAAATGGAAAAAATTATAAAAAGTAAACATAATGCTTAACATTAGAATTAAAATTATTATTTAATTACTAAAATTTGATTTTTACTTGATTTTCTTCTTGGGGGTCCGTCCCTCACGGAGACTGTCTGGTGAAACTCTGTCCCTCTGACAAATATAGTTGATGACCCCTGCTCTAAAGTGTATGTGAAGCTCAAAATACTACACAAATAATGTTTTTTAACTCTTTGAAACTGACACTTTTAGGCTTTGTCATTTTGGTGACTGTCGCTTTAAATGCAAATGAGATTGTGCTCTTTTTAAAATAGGACGGAGCTACAAATGCCTGTGTGTCAGCATAGTGGCAGATTCAAAAATGGACTAACGTTCTATGCTAATGAGGGTGAGATCATCACTAGTGGGCGGGGCTTTCCCTCTCTCATGACATGTACAAATAGAGAATGTCAATCAGAGTGTTTCTGCAGACTGTTTTTATCAAGTGTGATTATAAAGAATAAAATGAATACATTTTACCCATTAGAAGCTGCTTATATTCACAGACTGTCACCACACAACTGTGTTTAAACCCCTTATAAAAGTGATGTTTTGCATAATAGGTCTCCTTTAAGTGTTATGGTTGTCAAAAGTATCCTCTTCAGTATTTATATAACCTACATATATGTTTACATGTAAGATCCAGGGACTTGGGGTTTTGGTTTCTTTTCCAGTTGTGTTATTAATGTTTCTGTCAACCTTCCTCTCATTTTATTTCAGCGGTTGTGAGGAGAAAGCAAGTGGCCGAAAGTCCTGAAAGAAACCATCGAGTGGAAAGAAGTGTGCAGTGTGGATGTGTTTGTTTTGGAGGCGTTTGCACTGGGACGGGGGGATGGCGTGGACCATCCGCGGTGTCCTGTGATGGTGGGATAGAGCGAGAGATTGAGGGTCCTCGGGCCGGGCGGGACAGAGCTCTGCGCAGCAGGAGGACGTGAGCGAAACGTTCCAAGAGGAAACGGTGAGGCCACGCTGTGATTAGTGGTTGCAGTTTAACTGGAGAAAAATGCATGGTCCAGGCCCAGCGAGAGAGGGTGGTTTCACTGGTCTCTGTGAGCTTGTGTGACTCAGGGTCTCACTGCGCTCCTATACGACATCTACACAGCTTGTTTATGCAGCAAAAAGGCCTTTAGAATGGCATTTTTAGGTCTCTTGAAAGTGCGTTTTTTTAGATGTTAGTATAAGTATGTTGGTTTTAAAGAGGACCAATTATGCCCCTGTTTACAAGATGTCCCTAGAGTGTGTATGTGAAGTTTCAGATCAAAATACCACACAAATAATGTTTTATAAACTGCCCCTTTTAGGCTTTGATCCGAATTGTTTCAATTTGGTGGCTGTCGCTTTAAATTCAAATGAGATTGTGCTCTTTTTAAAAGAGGGCGGAGCTACAGATGCCTGTGTGTCAGCATAGTGGCAGATTCAAAAACAAGACTAACGTCCTATGCTAATGAGGGAGAGGTTGTCACTAGTGGGCGGGGCTTTCCCTCTCTGATGACACGTACAACGTGAGAATGTCAATCAGAGTGTTTCTGCAGACGGTTTCTATCTAGTGTGATTATAAAGAATCAAATTAATGAACTTTTACCTTTAGCTGCTGGTTATATTCCCACATTGTTGACACACAACTGTGTTTAAACGCCTTATAAAAGTGATTTTTGCATAATAGATCTCCTTTAAAGATATCTATTAGCTAGTGCGCCTCAAAACTTTTGCAATTTGAAAAAACTTTTGAAAATTTTGCGATTAGAAGATATAAAACGGATATAAACATTGAAAGGCAACAATGAAATAGGCGTTCTTACTCATATTTAAGAATCGTAAAATCAAATATTTCACAGTAGAATCAATTTTAGCTGAGAATCTTGATCAGGGGCTTGCACTTTTGCTTTAGCAAGATATATCAGAGTGGAAATGTTATTGTCATTTTTTCTCGGCCACCCCAACTATTTGAATTTCCGTATGTGGGATTTGGGCCACTTCCTGACATAATTAAGGGTGTACTCAGTAGGTACAGTTGCCTCGAACCTTGCCGAAGCAAGATTGTGACCTAACCCCTGTGATGTGGCGTCTTCAGTTTCTTGCTCAGGTATGCTTTGCACTCACGTACAAAGGTACCGCCAATACAAACGTACCACCAATACAAACGTATACAAACATACTGCCAAATACAAACGTACTGCCAAAGCCCAACCAAACCACACTCTGGCACACCTCTTCCAACCGGGCCAGGGCCAGCCAACTGAACTGCGCATAGGCCTGATTCTAAATACTTACACTTGTCAAACGACCCTTGAAATGAGGCTGGGCATGATTCAGACAGCCAAGTGTGAGTGCACCCTAAGTCCAGAAATCAATGCTTGTAGTCCAAATTAGCTGTTCATTGTAGTTCTCAGTGTACTTTATGCACAAATATACACACTGACTAACTTTAAAAATCTTTAAAAGTAAAATACCACCGCTTCAAAACCCAAGACAAACACTACAAACCACATTCAGCTACTAGCTATACTATAATGGTGGCCAAACAATGGTAACTTCAGACATTATGATTAAAAAAAGTCAAGCTATTTCTATAAACATCATACATCTAACGCACAGGTGTCAAACTCAGTTCCTGGAGGGCTGCAGCTCTGCACAGTTTAGGTCCAACCCTAATTAAACAGACCTGATCAAACTAATTGAGCCCTTCAGACTTGTTTGAAAACTGCAGGTAAGTGTCAGGGTTCATACAGTCATGGAAAACCTAGAAAAGTCATGAGATTTTGACATGGCGTATTCTAAGCCTGAAATTTTTTTGGAAAAACAGAAAAACCCACAAAGTTTTGGAAAAATCATGGAAAACAGATATCTGTATACTTGAATATAGGTTATTTACTTCTTTTCTGTCCTTGGCCAATCACATACTCTCACATTATTAGTGTGGTGTAAGTATTATCTAAAATAAATTACATAGATATAAATAAAAATTGAAATAGATTGTGTTTTACGATATGTTGTAATAAAGTTGAAAATGCGTTGTTTTTCTTTTACCACGCATATGTAGACATTGCATGAAACATTAGGTCATGAAAATTTACTTGAAAGTCTTGGAAAAATCATAGAAAAGTCATGGAATTATTATTAGTCATGGAATGTGTATGAACGCTGAAGTGTGTTGAAGCAGGGCTGCGGCCCTCCAGGAACTGAGTCTGACACCCCTGATCTAGCATCTATGCCACATGAGTGACAGTTTATATTAAGCTGGATTTATACTTTCGCCTGGCGCCGTATCGCGAGCCTTTGCTGAATGCGCACGCTTTTATACTCGCCGCGTTCGCCGTTGTGATATACTTTAAAACGACAGGGGGCGGTCAAGTGAAACTGACCGTAAAGTCAGACGGATAAACAGAGAAGTAGAAAGTTTCCGGAACCACGTCATATCATTAACATTAATGATGTTTATTAAACTAGTTATTTTTATTATTTTTATAAATTATTTTAATGATTATAAAGATTTTTGCAACCATTCAATTCAATTCAATTCAATTCATCTTTATTTGTATAGCGCTTTTACAATGTAGATTGTGTCAAAGCAGCTTCACATGCATTATAAAAAATTGAAACAGTGTCAGTCCAGTTTTCAGTGTTGAAGTTCAGTTTAGTTCATTTCAGCGTGGTTTAATAGTCACTGCTGAGAGTCCAAACACTGAATAGTAATCCATCGATGCGCAGCCCTACAAGTCCCGAACCATGCAAGCCAGAGGCGACAGCGGCGAGGAAAAAACTTCACCAATTGGCGAAAGTGAAGAATTAAAAAACCTCGAGAGAAACCAGGCTCAGTTGGGCACGACCATTTCTCCTATGGCCAGACGTCTTGTGCAGAGCTGCAGTCTATGGCGCCGGGGCTGGAGAACGCTGGACATCCATCATGGAGAGACCACAGGCGGGTTCAAGATTTTTTTTAGTCAAACTTTGATGCATCACTTGCTTTTGTTCATATCTCGGACAGTTTTACCTATTAAAGCGTAATAAAATATTAATGACAACAGAACATGGGTTCCTCAACAAATATATTTTTTATTATGGCAAGAATAAAAGCAAAAAGTACACTTACTAAATAATACAGATGTTTTTATTTATTTAGCCGTTCCGCAATTCACAGATTACCGTCTCTTCTCATGCTAAAAAGGCAATAATGGTCCAACATTCCTGACCATTATCACCATAAAGCCTAGAAAAATGGTATTATGTTTGTAAACCGATTGGTTCAAATATTCCTTTCCAGTTATCAAAGAAATAATTTGTCACTTCATTATAGTTTTGTAACTATTAAATTGTTTTGAATTCAATTGTAATATATCCATCAGTGTTAAACCTATGACTGGTGGAAAAATATATTCTGTAATTGTGTAGCTGTGTCTCCATTGGCCTCTTTTGGCTTTAATAAACTCATCCCTCAGGTTTTTCTAAACCTTTTAACAAAAACTTTCCTCTTTTCCCACTGTTGTTGCAATTTCTAGCCAAGAGTTATTGATCATCTGGTTATCTCTAAGATCACTGATCATGAATATGTCTGTACAGTCGTACGTGTTTCAGACAAAAAAAGTGTTTCATATTATACTCAACTCAGACCCGGTGCCGCGCGCACTGTTCACTCGAGTCTCAAAAAATTCCGTGCGCTCTGCCAGCCGAAATCATGTTGCGCGCACCCAAAGCGAACATACGGAAACTCCGCGATGACGTCATATTTGCCGTGCGCACTCAAGCGGACTAGCGGACGCGTCGAGTATAAACCAGGCTTTACGAAGCGATAGGAGAAGCCATCCCCTTTTTATATATATTTTTATATTCATTTTGTATATTTTTTTCTGTAGATAATTGGTAGCAAATACTGCTGAAGGGGGCTAATAATATTGACCTTAAAATGTTTTTTAAAACGTTAAAAACTGCTTTTATTCTAGCCGAAATAAAACAAAAAAGACTTTCTCCAGAAGAAACATCATTTGTGAAATATTTGAAAAATTCACAGGAGGGCGAATCATTCTGACTTCAGCTGTATTCTTTATCCTGGAACTCGAAATGTTTCCGGAATCCCTGTTCATTTTAGTGTGGAATTCCACGTTCCAGGACTCTTTGTTAAATTCCCAGCAGAACTGACCTCCCCAGAGCCTCCCTCCCACCTTTTAGCAAACTCTAAACATTTATTCCAAGTGGATGTCAGCTGTCTGTGTCCTGAAGTAATGCAGGAGACCATCTGAAATTCCCATCGTTCAGGCCGTCTCGTGCTCTCAATTCCAGTGCAGAAGCTCGTGAGGTTGTAAATCGTGAGAATCCCGGGTGTCGTTGTGAAGGCTGAATGCCCTGTATGGGGCTGCAGCCTCTAAATACCTTACGGGCTGTTTAATTGTGGCTTCAAAAAAAAAAACATAAAGCAAATTACTTGTTGCTACTTGAGACAGAGACACCCAGGAATGCACTTTTGGTAGGATTAGTAAATGGCACAACTAAAAAGAAACTGATAATTCTGGATTTAAATACTGTCATCGTTTTCTAATTTGTTATGTTTTTAAATGTGCATATACACTCACCGGCCACTTTATTAGGTACACCTTAGTACCGGGTTGGACCCCTTTTGCCTTCAGAACTGCTTTTGTGCTTCATGGCATAGATTCAACAAGGTACTGGAAATATTCCTTAGAGATTTTGGTCCATATTGACATGATAGCAGCACGCAGTTGCTGCAGGTTTGTCAGCTGCACATCCATGATGCGAATCTCCCGTTCCACCACATCCTAAAGGTGCTCTATTGGATTGAGCTCTGGTGACTGTGGAGGCCATTTGAGTACAGTGAACTCATTGCCATGTTCAAGAAACCAGTCTGAGATGATTCAGTAGTAGCCATCAGAAGATGGGAACACTGTGGTCATAAAGGGATGGACATGGTCAGCAACAATACTCAGGTAGGCTCAATTGGTACTAATAGGCCCAAAGTGTGGCAAGAAAATATCCCCCACACCATTACACCGCCACCAGCTTTAACCGTTGATACAAGGCAGGATGGATCCATGCTTTCATGTTGTTTACGCCAAATTCTGACCCTACCATCGGAATGTTGCAGCAGAAATCGAGACTCATCAGACCAGGCAACGTTTCTCCAATCTTCTATTGTCCAATTTTGGTGAGCCTGTGTGAATTGTAGCCTCAGTTTCCTGTTCTTAGCTGACAGGAGTGGCACCCGGTGTGTTCTTCTGATGCTGTAGCTCAGCCGCCTCAAGGTTGGATGTGTTGTTCAGAGATGCTCTTCTATCAGCTGGAACCAGTCTGGCCATTCTCCTCTGACCTCTGGCGTCAACAAGGCATATGCCCCAACAGAACTGCCGCTCACTGGATATTTTCTCTTTTTCGGACCATTCTCTGTAAACCCTAGAGATGGTTGTGCGTGAAAATCCCAGTAGATCAGCAGTTTCTGAAATAATCAGACCAGCCCGTCTGGCACCAACAACCATGTTACATTCAAAGTCACTTAAATCACCTTTCTTCCCCATTCTGATGCTCGATTTGAACTGCAGCAGATCGTTTTGACCATGTCTACATGCCGAAATGCATTGAGTTGCTGCCATGTGATTGGCTGATTAGAAATTTGCGTTAACAAGTAGTTGGACAGGTGTACCTAATAAAGTGGCCACCATGGCCTCCTAACCATCCCCATATGATAATTGGCTTCATCACTCTGTCTCCTCTCCACCAATTAGCTGGTGTGTGTGGTCTGCCACAATATGGCTGCCGTCACGTCATCCGAATGGATGCTGCACACAGGTGGTGGACGAAGAGATTGTTTAAAATGCTTTGAGTGTCTAGAATAGTGCTATATAAAAATGAAAAATAAGTAAGGACCCCATTGACTATCGTGGTATGATCAAAAAAAAACTCAGGCTGTTCAAAAATAGTTACTTTTAGTTTGAATCTACACTGTGAAAAATGCTGAATCCCACACAATTTGAGTTGCGACATTCATTCATTCATTCATTTTCCTTCGGCTTAGTCCCTTATTTATCAGGGGTCACCACAGTGGAATGAACCACCAACTATTCTGACATATGTTTCACATAGCGGATGCCCTTTCAACCGCAACCCACTACTGGGAAACACCCATACACACATTCACACTCGTACACTTTGGCCAGTTTAGTTCACCTATAGCACGTGTGTTTGGACTGTGAGGGAAACCGGCGCCACTGGAGGAAACCCACGCTAACATGGGGAGAACATGAAAACTCCACAAAAGAATGCCAACTGACCCAGCTAGGACTCGAATCAACAACCTTCTTGCTGTGAGTTGACATTGCTACCCGCTGAGCCACCATGCAACTCTTGACAGAATTAAGTTGAATATAGTGCCCTTTCATAGCGCTTTCTTTGCTCTTTTTGATGTTTCTTAGCCCCGGCGTTTGATCACGATGCTGGCATTCCACTGATTCATGGGTAAACCTCCGCCAAACATCTTCAAACGCAGGCCAAACCAAGCACTTCATTTGGTCTTTTGTCAAATGTTGTGTTTAGGCCTTGCAGCGTGCACACACAAGAACGTGTCCTAAGCCTCTGCGTATTCTCTGCGTTTGGCCCTGCGTTTGAGTAAAGACCAGAGCCGGGGGCCTCTCTTTAGTCACTGCGCATTAGAGAGCGTAATGGGCATGAATTCACACAAGCGCTTCAGGGTGGGTCATATTTGGCAAACCATTCTGAGCATAGAGAGGAACAAGAGCTATATTCACTGGCCAGACCCCTCTCAAAAGTGTACGCCAAAGACTTGAGCGCCAAGATCTCAGATTTCTGCACCGTTAGCGTACAGATCCTCAGTTTAATAGTGAGAAAGAAGTAGGGCTACCCTGGGGTGCGTTTCCGAAAAACATCACTAGCCAACTAAGGTAGATACACGCAAGCTGTCACTGGGGTGGTAACTTTTCAAAAGGTACACATTTGTACCTAAAGGGTCCATTTTAATACCTCAAGGGTATATATTAGTACCTAAAAAGTACAGGAGTGTTCTTCTTAAAAGCTTTAGGTATTAATATGTACTTTTGAGGTACCAATTTGGACCCTTTAGATACAAATGTGTACTTTTTGAAAAGGTACCACCCCAGTGACAACTCACGTACCTTTATTTCTGAGAGTGTATGCAACCATAGTTCGTTGATTTGGTGTCATTCCAACAAACATTCACAAACTGCATCGCAAACTTGTGTGTTTGCAACTACACCTCTAGAGCTGTAGTTAGAAGCATAGTTCCTGGCTGTGTTCTATTCCCAGTTATCCCCCCTAAGCCCTATTCCTTTGAAACGTTCCAACATTTAAGCTTGAAATGGTTAAAAAAAAAGATCATTAGAGTCATCTTTCTATGTGTAATTTGCTTTTAGAGTATTTTTTGCAGTTCAGTTTTAGCGATCTTCGTATTGACAATTGCGCTCACTTCGTAGTGCACTTTGAAATCATTTATGCCATTTTGAACACATCCATGGCCCATGATGAAAGCAATAGGTGACCTATGATTTAAAAATCTTGATGGTTCTTTGGCTCACGTCTATTAAATCTGATCTTTAATTTGTATTTTCTATTGGATTCGAGTCATGTGATTGGCTGGGCCATTCTACAGCTTGATTTTCTTTCTCTGAAACCATTTGGGAGTTTGCTTGGCTGTGTTTTGGATCGTTGTCTTGCTGAAATGTCCACCCTGGTTTCATCTTCATCATCATCCTGCTAATGCAGATGTTGGATTGAAGCAGCTAATATGAATTAACATTTAGGAAGGGCAAAGGGTTGGTGAAAAACTACTGAAAGATTTCTGCTGCTGTCTGTGCTTTCCATGTCTTTATTCAGCTCCCTTTCTTCATGTGTTCAATACTTTTCCTGTGGCGTTTTATTTTATTACACTCAACTTCATTTGTAAACCAATTAGATTTGTTTTCTTTTATATATGGATTTTTTTTGGTTGTTACCAACATCCGGTCAAAAAAAAAAGTCAACTGCACCTTTAGAAATATGCTTTCTGGAAAAAAATGTTGACGGTGAATTTTATGTTTTAGAATAAAATATGGAGTATTTTCAATAATATTTGGAAATGAAATGTAGGCCTTTTACATATATATTTCAATTAATATGGAAAACAAGTGCATGTTCTTACCAACAGTAATTTATATATATATATATATATATATAATTTGCAAAAAATAAAAATGACGGTGATTTTCTTTAAAGAAGTTGTTACTCCACATTTAGAATGTAATCACGAATGTTTTAAGTTTTAACTAACGTGGTTGTTGCGTGTGGCGTTCACTCCTGCCCATAATTATTACTTTCAATTGATCTTGTTTGTTTGTTTTTTCCCTTTTCAGTTTTCTATTGGTTGATTTGGTGGCGTTAGGCCTTTAAAATGGACGGAAGCGGACCTCTCGCGATCATTCATTCCTCCACTCCACCTTGACTGAGGTTTGTTTGGTTGTTATTTATTATCTTTTATTTATCTTTATTCATTTATTTATCTTTTTTTCCCATGGGTTACTTTAAATGTTTACTTTACTTTACATGGGTTACTTTTAAATGTCCCTTATTATTGTGGGCGTATCCTTTATTTTTACATCCCAATGTTGACCCAACCAATAGTGTTTTCAAAAGCACTGATTGACCAGCACCCACCCCCTTCCCTTAACCTAACCGACAGTTTTAAAAATCAATCCAGAAAAAGAAAAGCCCTCGCCTGATTTTTACCACATTCTCACCCTGTTATTTACTTGTTTATTTATTTTTTTGGCTTCTGTTTTTTTGTCTGTTTACTTGTTTTCTGGAACCGTTCTTCATCGGACTGGAACCTCGTCATTATGGTCAACTCTCTGTGTCTCAAGTCCGCTGACGTACATGGCAAGCTACTGGACAAACTGGTAACAGTGGGAAAGCCATCATTACGGAGGTAAGCAGTTGGTAAGCGTGAAAAGAACCGGCATCATAGTGCACCGTAGCATTCATTTTAAAGATGAAATGCAGCCATATGTACTTCTGGCTACATAATTCGCGATCTCCAGAAATGTACGTAGGGCTACGTTTTCAGAATGAGCCTATGTTGGCTTAAAAGTGTTTACAGCGATGCCCTAAGTGTCGTTTTTGTGTGAAGAACATTCTAAACGCTTCTTCAGATCTCCAACGAACATTCAGTTCCGATAAAGCAGTTCAAACTCGTCACTAGGTAAAGTATAAAGCGTTCAATTATCCGAGGTTTTGATTTTAGGTTATATCGTCCAGCCCTAGCCAGAAGCATTCGCAATGGTTATTGTGTTCCAGAATGTCAGTCTGAGCACATCGTCCTATGGCAGAGCTTGTCAGATCACACAGCAAAAACACAAGTCAACGCCAGCACGCACAGCTGGAGGAGAGCATACGGTGAACTGAGGACTCCACGGCAATAATATGAGATGTTTGCACAGCAGCATAAGGCAGAAAGCTGTGCACATACACACACACACACACACACACAAGAGTATGAGATTGTGTGGATTTCCCCGGGCAATGACATCTGGCAAGTTTGAGTCTCTTTAGGGGGCATTTCAACAGACATACAAACTATATACAAAATAGCGCTGTTCATTATGACAATACCATTCGTTTTCTTTTCGGCTTAGTCCTTATTAATCTGGGGTCGCCACAGAAGAATGAACCGCCAACTCATCCAGCATATGTTTTAAACAGTGAATGCCCTTCCAGCTGCAACCCATCACTGGGAAACATCCATAGACTTTCATTCACACTCATACACTACGGACAATTTAGCTCACCCAATTCACCTGTACCACATGTCTTTGGACTTATGGGGGAAACCGGAGCATCCGGAGGAAACCCACAGGAACACGGGGAGAACATGCAAACTCCACACAGAAATGCCAACTGACCCAGCCGAGGCTCAAACTAGAGACCTTCTTGCTGTGAGGCGATTGTGCTACCCATTGTGCCACCGTGACGCCAATGACAATATCATATGGGTAAAACAAAAAGTGGTTTCATGTTATGCTCTATCGTTTATTTAGTGTATTTGCAAAATATGTTGTTTATGGTCATTTTTCATCATAATTTACATGAGTGCATAATTACATTATAGGGATGCAGACAGAAACACGAATGACAGCATTGTGAGAAAGTCGCCATCTTGAAAGTAATGTTTAAATTTTGTAATTTATTTAGCGATATTTTATGTTTTTTATGTTGGACTTATAATCATTAGTTTTTGAAAAGTGTTTAATATTTCATACTTCGACATTTTTAATCAAACATTTGCTCAAATGACAAATGTGATCACATTTCTGACTATATACTTTAAAAAAAGGAAAATAAAGTCATTTACACGTGGTCAATATATAAACTATTAATCGATTTAATTTACAGAAATTGTACTATACCGTGATATGTATCGTTACTGTGATATAAGTCATCTCATAACAAGATATATCACGACAAATAACTATTTCTGTACATTCAATCAATTAATAGTTTATATATACTGACCACATCTGTGTGCATATACATTCACCAACCACTTTATTTGGTCCAACTGCTCGTTAACGCAAATTAATAATAAGCCAATCACATGATAGCAACCAAGACGATCTGCTGCAGTTCAAACCAAGCATCAGAATGGGGAAGAAAGGTGTGATTGATTATGGCATGGTTGTTTGTGCCAGACGGGCTGGTCTTGAGTATTTCAGAAACTACTGATCTACTGGGATGTTCACGCACAACCATCGCTAGGGTTTACAGAAAATAGCAGAAAAGAGAAAATATCCAGTGAGCGGCAGTTCTGTGGGCGCAAATGCCTTGTTGATGCCAGAGGTCAGAGGAGAATGGTCAGACTGGTTCCAGCTGATAGAAAGGCAACTGTAACTCAAATAACCACTCGTTACAACCGAGGTCTGCAGAAGAGCATCTCTGAATGCACAACATTACCAACCTTGAGGCAGATGGGCTACAGCAGCTGAAGACCACTTCTGTCAGCTAAGAACAGGAAACTGAGGCTACAATTCACACAGGCTCAGCAAGATTGGACAAAAGAAGATTGGAGAAACGTTGCCTGGTCTGATGAGTCTCGATTTCTGCTGCGACATTCAGATGATAGGGTCAGAATTTGGCGTCAACAACATCAAAGCAACATGACCACATTGTACCCATCTTCTGATGGCTACTACCAGCAGAATAATGCACCATGTCATAAAGCGTGAATCAACTCAGACTGGTTTCTTGAACATGACAATGAGTTCACTGCACTCAAATGGCCTCCACAGTCACCAGAGCTCAATCCAATAGAGCACCATTGGGATGTGGTGGAACGGGAGATTCGCATCATGAATGTACAGCTGACAAATATGAAGAAACTGCGTGATGCTATCTAGAGCCCTGCATTTGAGCCCGAGCCCGTCGGGGCCCGACTTTTTTGTGCCTCTCGGGCCGGGCTTCGGGCCTATTTTCGCGTCTTAGCTAGCGCGCATATCGGGCTTCGGGCCTGCTTTATAAAAAACGTCAAGAAAAAGTTTAATGACATCTAATGCGTGCCGTCCGTCCGGAGGCGCCAGTGGTGCCTTGCCTATAGAGATTTCTAACCACGTGAAACTGTAAAAAATGAAAGAGGAAAGGTCCAGTCAACTTTTCAAATAGTGACAACTTTCTAATTTAATTAAATGCATATTTAATGCGATCGATTCGAGGTAGTTTAAATAGTTTTGTTGGTCAGTTATTTTCTAAATAAAACAGAAGAACGAATAACATCTGAGGTGAAGTGCTTCAAAAAAAAAAGTCTGCTGGTGCGTCAACAATGGCAAAACACAAACTGGATTGTTAACTGGTCAGATTAATATTAAATTATTATTTATTGAAATAAAATAATAATTGGCGTGTCTATTTTGTGTCTGACATATTAAATCTTGCATTTTAAAATACTGATTTGTTTACAGAACAAATCAAAGCATACAGAACATAACAGAGCATCTTCACGCACCTGCAGTGTTTACAACAGCAAAGAAATGAATAAACTAATAGAATAAACTAAATAAAAAGAATAAAATAGTCCTGCCCTAGATATTTTTCATGTAAATGAAAATTTAGATTAAAAAACGAAAACACTGACTGAATCCTTTTTAAGAAGCGGCATATGCTGTTTGTCCAATCATGTTCTTTTCTTCCATCAAATAAAAATATCAGGCTACCTCGAATCGATCGCATTAAATATGCATTTAATTAATGCTCCGCTGCTAGTATAATATTACAAAACCCCTGCCAACATGTTTAACATAAGTCATTAGTTTATGTCTTATAGATATAGATTATGTCTTATGATTATGACTTCTTTCCTCCGTCTCACTCGCGGTTCATGGGCTATTGTAAAAATGTATATTATATAAGAACTATTAATAACTGTAATCTTATAAATGGAAAAAAGTTGGTTTGTTAGTTGTACACTAAATTATCAAAACTATAGCCTATTAGTTGAGTTTATGATGCATATCCAGGACGGAGGCGGTCAGCATCAGCGCAGGTTTGGCAACTCGTCTGTGTCAAAATGCAATATTCTTTGCTTCTTTGGCAAACGTGTTGTCGGCACGTGTGGTCGCACGTGTTACCGTCCCGCAAATATGTTGCACATCAGGGGCTGATCACTCCGAGCGCGCCTTTCAGTTGCAAAAGCGCGCCGCGCGCCGCACTGCCTTCATGTTGACGAGAAAAAAAGACGCGCGGTGTGCTTTATGTCATTAGGAAACGACTGAATGCGCGCGAGTGTTCAAACACAAACAAACAAAAAAACTCCAATAATTTCTCTAAATCATTCTGATAAAAAAGGAAACGCAAAATATCAGTTCTTTATTAAATACAAATCTGGTCTATTTTAATGGCTGCATAGGCTGATGTAAGGCAGGAAAAAAAACGGGCTTCGGGCCGGACCCGGGCCAAAAATTTTGATAGTCTGTCGGACAAGGGCCGGGCTACAGCCTGTGCGTCTCGGGCCAGGGTCGGGCTCGGGCTTAGATTTAAGGCCCGTGCAGGGCTCTAATGCTATCATGTCAATATAGACCAAAATCTCTGAGGAATATTTCCAGTACCTTGTTGAATCTACGCCTTGAAGGATTTAAGCCAGTTCTGAAGGCAAAAGGGGGTACATTATCATGATATACAGTATATCGTTATCGTGTTATAAGTCATCTCATATCATGATAACGATATATGTCTTGATATAGTACCATTTCTGTAAATTCAATCAATTAATAGTTAATATATATTGACCACCTTTATATATACAAACTATTAATGGATTGAATTTACAGAAACAATATTATATTGCGATATATATATCAGTATCATGATATGAGGTTACTTATAGCTCGCGATATGATATTTTTGTCATATCGCCCAGCCCTATTATAAAACAACACACAAAGAGGTCAGATGTCATGCAAATCATTGCACAAACTCGCCCAGGCTTAAAAAACAATCAGCAATCTCAAAGGCCTCCAATCGGCCCCATGCACAAGCCTCATTCAAGAGCGTTTTTGTCCCCCCTGGAGCGAGATGCCCCTTCTCGCAGTTGGTTAACTACGTCCTGGCAGGCATCTTCTTCATCAATGGCCCCATGTGTAGCAGCCAATGAGGACGGGCTCCTTTCCAAACCACATCTCAATGTGCTCACAATTAAGCGCAGGGACACTGGAATTGCCTAATTGGATGATGGCCGCTTTATGTCCAGGCCTTAACCACTATGGACAATAACAGTAACTTTGCCAGAATGCATCATTTTTGGATGCAAAACTGCAGCACATTTCAGTATGTAATTTGCATCATGCTCTTAAAAGTAAAACCTCACAGCAGTACCCTAGAAGGACCTGTTTGAGTTTCACAAAGAAAACTTCCAGTGAAGGATGAAGAGAAAGAAGCATTTTAATTATATAGAGGAAAGACAAATGTGGAATGAAAAGGTTCTGCGGATGTTAGAAGTTCTTCATCAATGGAAATATAAAACCATTATTTATTATTATTGTTAAAAAGTTCCAAAATAGAGATAATTTGTATATAATGATTCTCTACAATGATATTAATGAAAGTTGTTCCTAAAAGAACCAATTTCCTAATACAAAGAGCTTAATGATAATAATAATCTAAAAAAGGTTCTTATGGTAAAGGTTCTTAAGGAACCATCAATGAAAATAAAGAAACATTATTGATCAAATTTCCAAAATGCTATTTAATGAAAGTTATTTGTAAAAGAACCATTTTTACTGATACGAAGAGCTTAATAGAAATCTTAAAAAGGTTCTTATAGTAAAGGTTCTTAAGGAACCATCAATGAAAATAAAGAAAAAATATTGTAAAATTTCCAAAATGCTATTAATGAAAGTTATTCCTAAAAGAACTATTTTACTGACACAAAGAGCATTCTCTTCTGCATTCTTAAAAGGTTCTTATGGTAAAAGTTCCTAAGGACCAAAATCTTTCACATTTTTCGAGTGCCTTGGACTGATTTCTGTTGTTTGCTTTGACGAATCCCTAACCCAAAGAGCACAGACCACATATTTGAGCTACCCCTGAGCGCTTTTTGATTGTTTTTGGATGTTCTTAAGGAACCATCAATGAAAATAAAGAAACAATGATGGTTTCCAAAAGTTTACACAATTAAGTTTTCGTAGTGCTTCTGCAAGATGCGACAAATGAAAGTTTTTCTTAAAAGAACCATTGTTGTCTTGGTGTCATTAAAACTTTTCCACTATAAAGGACATTTTGTGCAATTGATTAAAAACAAATCTGTGAATGTTCTTCATGGAACCATCAATGAAAACAAAGAACCTTCATTGTTGAACGGTTTCAAAATAGAGTTTCAACGTGATTCTCTAAGATGCTATTAATGAACGTTATCCCTAAAAGAACAATTTTTACTGATACAAAGAGCTTAATAATAATAATCTAAAAAAGGTTCTTATGGTAAAGGTTCTTAAGGAACCATCAATGAAAATAAAGAAACATTATTGGTCAAATTTCCAAAATGCTATTAATGATATTTATTCCTAAAAGAAAAATATTTACTGATGCGAAGAGCTTGATAATAATTTTAAAAAGGTTCTTATAGTAAAGGTTCTTAGGGAACCATCAATGAAAATAAAGAAAAATTATTGTAAAATTTCCAAAATGCTATTAATGAAAGTTATTTCTAAAAGAACCATTTTTCTTGGTACGAAGAGCTTTGTAATAATTTAAAAAAGTTTCCTGTGATTAAGGTTCTTAAGGAACCATCCATGAAAATAAAGAAAAAATTTGCAAACGTTTCAAAATTGAGTTTTCGTAGTGCTTCTGCGAGATGCTACAAAATAATTTCTTTCTTAAAAGAACCATTGTTGTCTTGGTGTGAATAAAACTTTTCCACTATAAAGGACATTTTGTGCAATTGAAAAAAAAAATCTGTAGACGTTCTTCATGGAACCATCAATGAAAATAAAGAACCTTCATTGTTAAATGGTTCCAACTTAGAGTTTTCATGTAGTGATTCAATATGATGCTATTAATGAAAGTTATTCCTAAAAGAGCCATTTTCTTGGTGTGAGGCACATTCTAATAATCTAAAAAGGTTCCTATGGTAAAGGTTCTTCATGAACCAATTTATTTATTTATTTTTAAGTTTTTCTTAAAAGAACCATTTTTTTCTTGGTATGAAGAAAACTTTTACGCTATGAAGGACATTTTTTCATGCAATTTTGTCTACTTGTAACCATCAATTGCATTAAGGAACTTAACTCATTGTCCACAAGTGTCTGAAATGATGCCACGAGTACCTTTCTGGTTCCACAAAGAACCAGTTCTAATAGAACCATTTTTCTGTAGAGTGAGGAACGGTTCCTCAATGAACAATCAATTCCAATAAAGCAGTTGAATTTTTAAAAAGGCGAAGCACTCCAAATGACAACAAACTCGTCACATGATACTAGATTTACAACGTGCTCTCCGACAGGCTGTCTGCTATTGAAGTGCATTAGTGAAAGCACGTTTCTCATTCTTTGAAGGCACCACAGGCGTCAACTCCAGCAGAAATACACACAAACATACTCATGGAAAATAGGTCAGGGTTTTCACGTTACCCTAACTGACCGCAGTGGATGGACGAAACTAAATAGACATGCTTATATTGGCATGGTTAATGCACTGGAGATCAATGATGCAAGGTTGCCCTGCCATCTGAGTTCATTAGACCGACTTACCTTCAGTGAAACCTCCTGGATGTATATCTTCTGGCCGAACGCTGGTCTCCACCTTAAACTTTCCAGGGGGAATGCTTGCTCCAATTCCTTGGGATTGCAAAATAATGACTCAGTTTTTTGTTGTTTAAGGAAGGGCCCAGCAGATTATGCAGAAGGACCTGTAGGGCACTGTCACCAGTGGCTGAATAATAATCTACCGCCGTCTGAAAGCATCAGACTGTTGTCTGGACACGCATGACAGTGTTGGAAAAAAGCACAAAACTACCCAAAGAAAAGCCGTCGATTTTGAGTAAATGCGATTAATCAGTTTCTGTCAGTTTCAGGCCATGAAGGTCTCCTCTTAAACCAGTGAAACCCGTTAAATGCATGTGTCAACACCGAGAACAGTGTCCGTTGTGTCCCTCTCGATTAACAATTAAGCACTGAAACAAAACAAAACAAAAACACTCTAATTGATCGCAGTGATCGTCGTCTTGGCATCAAGGTGCATCGCTTGCTGGTCCAGAGGGGGTTTTAATGGGTGGTCGTGCGCGAATAAAAAATAAAAAGGCGATGGAGAGGAGACGTCCCCTTTTCAGCTTCGTGTCCGGATGGTGTCTCCGTGTCGTGTTTGCGGTCGCGTGTCCAGTCTTGGGGCTTTAATGTTGTCCGTGGAGACAGTGTTGGGTGAGGTGGGTCTCCAGCACCCCGGACGCGAGCCTGTCCGAGTCTCCTCTCCTCTCCTCGGGCGCAGCGGGCGGAGGATCAGCGCGGACTGACGGCGGCTCTGCCAGCTCAGCGCATGTGTGCTGCTCCGCCCCGCCAGAGGAGCAGGAGGAGGGGGGAAGTGGAGAGGCCGTCCTGGGCGCACATCCAAACAAACTCCCCTCGAGCTCCCGCTCTCTCCCTCCAGCGCCCTCAGTATTTTTATTGGCATGGTAATAAAGCTTTTTATCGCCGAAGCTTTAATAAACATTACCTCCTTAGACCCTTTCTTTAGATCTATTCTTCTGGGTCGAGCAGTAGTGGACGCTTTTGATGAAGATTGTGGATTATTATTCATAGTATGATATAACAAGTTAATTAATTTCTTCTGTAATA
>CAIGQQ010006944.1:2095788-2138136 GCA_903798035.1 Danio albolineatus
TGTGGGTCTGACCGCTTACACGTTGCTTATACGCACAGGATGTACAGCGATAATATCTATACAGATGAAAATAATAATAATAAAGGATTCAAATGTTAATTTTTTGTTTATTTACTACATAAATAAAAAAAAAACACGGCCTCCATGCCTTCTTCATGTCGAAGGGCTTTTTCAGCTTATTTATGACAATTGGCATTTTATATTATTAGTACTAGCAGTATTGTTTATTATTTATTACATGCATATTTCTATTAGTTTTAATAAACAAGTGTAGATTTGTCCACCTGTGGGGTTTCGGAGATGTCTGCATCATACAGTATGGGGCATAAGAACAGGACGTGTGTTTGGATATAACTCAGTAGTTTGACCACATTTCGTTATTATTGTTCATTTATTCGTTTGCTGGAGATTAGAGCTGAATTTAGAAATAGTTTTGAAACAAATCTTTGCACTTAACTAACGAAATTAAATATGTAGGCTAATGGATTCAGATGAGACATGGACGCAGTGGTTATATTTATAAGAAAAATAGTGATTTTTGTAACATTTTAATCTCTATTTTTTCCTATATAGAGATATTTGTGTTTTGCTGTGCAACCTGTGTGCATTAAGCTTTTGAATCCACATAAACGCGCTGGACTTTATGAGCCTCCGATTTTCCTTTACTTTCACTTTCTTTCTTTCGTGGAAAACGGTGTTGTATGCACAGACATCCATTAGCCTACATAATTAATTTCGTTTGTTAAGCGCAAAAATTTGTTTCAAAACTATTTCTAAATTTAGTTCTAATTTCCAGCAAAGGAATAAATGAACAATAATAACGAAGTCTGATTCCTTGGATTTACTCAATTTGTTTTACCTTAAGTGGCTGTAAACAATTTATTCGGGCTGAATTTAAACAAATAAATTAAGTTGAACATTGTTAAATTTAAATTGTTTGTTTAAATTCAACACAAATAAATTGTTTGTAACAGTTTTGCAGACATGGTATAGTTATATCCAAACACACATGCTGACCCATATGGTTCAAAACCTGACAGGTGGACAAATCTAAGCTTCAGATGACTTTAATATTTTTTTAATAATTCCAAGTTTAAGTGTTGGAACATTAAATGAATAGGGCATGTGGGGATAACTGGGAATAGAACATAAGAAGCTGCATACACGGACCAAGTTTGCAATGCAGTTTACAAATATTCGTTGGAACAATATATTTGAATGTAGACCAAAAATGTAGACCTACTAAGAAACTAGCTATAATTTAATTAAAATATTTATTATTAATAATAATGATGATGATAAACATAAAATATTAGTTTAAATACACTCAAAAAAATAACTCATTGGGTTAACTCAGTTTAATTGTGTGCAGGTTTTCCATCCAATAAATATACGTAACCCCAACACAAAAAAATATCATCCATATAACGAAATGTAATTGAGTTAGCCCACCTCAATTTTATCAAATATAGCTGATCAAATAGAAATCCATTAAATTACTTTAATTGATTTACATTCGTTCAACTCAATATAAATTAATTTAATGGAAATATATTCTCCATACTATTTATTTTTAAATATTTATTTATTTTATTACCACACACACAAGTCAAACAGATTGAGTTTCTTTTATTGGAAAAAAACATTTAAAACACTTCAAGAGGTCCTGCATCTGGTGTGAAGTAAATGTATCACATGTCCCCCAAAGCCACTAACACATTAAGAGAGTGGAGGCACTTGATCAAAATTTAACTTAATTATAACATACATTAAAAGCACAATATATGTAATATGTTGAACAATAAAGAGGCAGAAACTACTGCCTGTTTTACATGACTAATTTAAACAGTAACACACAGACAATTTGTAGTATCAGGAGATATAAAACAAGTAGGCACAAAAGGTCTTATATTATGTAACAATGCCCACACCCAAACAGATCAACCTAAAACAAAGCACATTTAATGGAATGTGAAGAACAATCAAAAATAAATAGTTTTTTCCCCCAATGTTTCTTCAAGTCATTATGATAATAGCAATATTAAAAAAGGCTGGTTACTCAAGAGGTGTATGACTTTTTCTGTGTAGCACATGATCAATTCAAACAAAAACACAGTTGGCTCTTTTACACTGGAGAAGAGCTTTTTGGAGTATCAAAAAAATAAATAAATAAAATAAAAAATGCAGTGTTGAATCGTATTTCAACAAGTCAAGTTCATTTCAAGTGCTGTCGCCTCACAGCAAGAAGGTCGCTGGTTTGAGCCTCGGCTGGGTCAGTTGGTGTTTCTGTGTGGGTTTCCTCCGGGTGCTCCAGTTTCCCCCACAGTCCAAAGATATGGGGTACAGGTGAATTGGATAATTCAGGTGGTACAGGTGAATTGGACTTTCGATCACAATTCCCACATCCTCTGGCTTCCTATTGTCATAACATCAGCCCATGACTGTGCGCTTAAGATGTCCCTCTCCACATCCTCATTGCCAGGGGCCTGAAAACACAGTCAAAAGCAATGATAAATATTTTGTGTAATTTATACATAAGTCACAACATATATTCATGGGTTCCATAACTGTGTGCCATGGGAGAAATAACCGAGTTAAACTACGGGGTTACACTGTTAAGAGACTACATGAGAAACATAATCATACTTACCAAATATGCCTTAAAAAAAGGAGTTAGGATCTTCACTGAGGTAGATGACAAGGCTTCCCAGGATGCACTCCCTTCTGGTGTTGATGTCACCACACTAAAGCAGAAGCACCAATCAAGACAGGAATTTGTATAAATGTAAGCGCACATGAAAGAGAGCAGAGGGTTGTGCCCATCAAGGTGCCCTCCCCCTAAATGCTCTCAACAAGGTAGCAGTTGCAATATTTGGTTTATGCAGACATAATTGGTGTATTCATTAGGTGAAATGCAAACACCAAAGTGTGCTGCATGCAAGCATTACTTCTTAAAAGTGTTCAAGTGAGCAGCTATAAACAAGAAAACCTTACAATAACCACCCCAATACAATGAAAGGATGTTTCATGCACATCTACTAACCAAATCTTTAACTGCAAGGACATCCTTGATCCTTTGCCCCTTCATTCCCTATTTCTTCTTGAAGATCTGTATTAGCTAGTTAGAGAAGTGGTCGAGCTGTGACAAGAACTTTGATTGTAGTGGCTTGGTAGTGATCCACAGGAACTTTGCATTCACCTGGAAAATATTAAACAAAAACAGCCATGTATCTATAGTTTATAATTTGTGTATGGGCAATCTGTGCATTGACAAAGATAGCGATAACTGCCCCTAAAAATGCCTAAAATGTTGCAACAAATACCTGCTATGTAGTTTCAAACTGCAATATTTGCACTGCCACATACA
Source organism: Danio albolineatus (assembly GCA_903798035.1). Taxonomy (NCBI): domain Eukaryota; kingdom Metazoa; phylum Chordata; class Actinopteri; order Cypriniformes; family Danionidae; genus Danio; species Danio albolineatus. The sequence continues at coordinate 2,099,156 of CAIGQQ010006944.1, forward strand.
CTGATCTAAAAAGTAATGGCATTCATTACATTCAACTAATAATAACAACACATATCAGCTTAGTAAAAAACTATACTTACTATCACTAGGAGGACGCCAGAAGGAACCCTGTAAAGCTGATCAAACTGCAAAGATGAAATAAATGTATTAGTATGTTTACAAGTACAGGAATATTTGAAAGCCTAACAAGTCAAAATTGCATTTGAGAACCTGATAATAAAAATAAATACTATAAAACAAAATTACAATTTAGAACAGATTAGCAATTTTTCAGCAACAGTAAAGACAGATAAAATCATACATTTTACAGTGCTCTTTTAATGTGAATAAAAGCCATATGAAGTTAAACAATATAATATTTTCATGTCTGAGGTAACAGATGAAAATAATTTTGAAACAGGATCAAAGCCCTGTCAGAAAGAAACAGACATTGGTTTAAAGTTGAACTTTGGTAGTACATATCTTGAGTCATTTTTTGTGTTAACATAACACGTGATCGCAACATCAGAACATTAATACGCGGGGAAAAAAACATTGATTCAAAGTTAAAATAACTTACATTCACACAGTCTGACGTCGATTCAACATCACCCTGAAGACCAATAAAATATTAAATCAACGTCGGAACATTGTGATAAAACGCGTTATATCTATGTCAGCATGCCTTCTCCTGTTTGCATGAGTGGCGGGCTAAGTTAGCTAGCTAACGTTAGCCGCCAACTTCACTGCAAACCAAGCAAAACTTTATCACATTTGTTGCACACAGTCGATATTATCTTGAAACAAGTAGGCTAGAACAAACGAATACTCACCAAAAATTGCCTTTTTGAAATCAGGAGCGTCTCATCAACCCGTGCAGCCAGCCACAGGTGGAAAATAGAGAACGGACACAATGCAGGTCGCACTGAGAAAACGCAGTCTCGTGCACGCGCAAAACCGGGTCATCGCGTTACAATGTGTGTCCTGCACGTAAAGTAACAGCAAGGAAATATGTTGATTTATGTATATACACTATAGGATACTGGTATATAATAATTTCGTTTTTTGTTTTTTTTACATATAGTACTGCATTCATTTGCATAGATATAGTTTATTAAGTGAACGCCTTGGTGTGGAGTCATCATGCAAACATTTTAAAAATGGATCTTTTATTATTACAGAAATTAATTGCAAAAAACTGAATAAATGTAATGTAATTGATAATAATCACAAATCTCTGTTAACATTTTAACATAAGTCATTATTTAAAGATTTTGACTTGAGCGTTTTATTTTATCTTAGACTTTCTGTACTATTTAGCACCTTTTTTCAGAGTGCAGCTTAGTACCCCACCCCCATTCCGCTTTTCGTATGCTAATAGTCCCTGCTTGGTCTACAGCAGGGCTATTCAATTAGTTTGTCGTGGGGGCCAGTTCATGAAGAGCATCCCAAATGAGGGGCCGGAGAGATATGACTTGCAATTTAAGTGATGACACAACAGCAATATGAGAGCCCATATGCTGTATTTTTGCTCCTTAAGACACCTACGTTGACTTTTTCTACATTAAAATGTTAATATGTTGTATTTTGAAACTACATAACATCACTGCATTGTACAATGTGGCTTTTTTTTTACAAACATATTCGAAAATTGTATTTCGAAGCAGCAAAATCAGTGTATTGCTCAAGTAGGCTTCTTCTACATTTAGACACATATTCATTTATTAAATTCAGAACACCACTAGTTTAGAAAAATCACAAGAAAACTGCTTGTATTTTAAAGTGTTGTTTATTGCTGCTCAGTGACCAAAAACAGCACAAGCTAATAATAAAAGACAAACTATAGTTAATTTCTCTCTTTGGTCTTAAAATAAATTATAAAGTTTTTGATTTAAACATGAGTGATAATTTTACAATCAAAATAAATCACAGGACAATGAATAAATAAATAAAAATAAGAATAAATAAAACATTTCATTTGTCTAATGTTATGTTGTTATTATCTGCGTTACATAGCCTACATAATCGTTTGAATAGTTTTTAATAATTTGTTTAACGTATCTTTTGTTTGCATTGCACTGAAAGCCACGCACAACTCTCACCACTACAGCGTGAGATCATTTCTACTGCGTGCGCTTGGAGTCCGTTTGCGAGCCATGCGCGCATCGCTCCCAATATGCGCACGTCTCCATTATTAGGAATAATGAGCTCGCGTGCAGAAAAGACGTGATATGTGAACGGCCTGCTGCTAGTTAATCCAGTGTGTGTGCGTATTAGCCTCTGTATAAGCTCGGAACTTTAAACTAGCACACAGTTGGCATAACTTTGTTTCAGCAGTTTTGTTCTGTGCAACAGAAACGCGGCGTTGAGAAGCCTTTACGAATAATTAACCGTAATGAATTAAAGCGCGGTTAATAGTGAAATCGGCTAATCATTGCATCTCTATTAACGATCTCAGTGCAGTGTACAAAAGGCCTTTTCTCCAATCATATCCAAATGTTTTCTGCTGCTCGCTCCACTCGCTGTAATGTCAGGTGACTCACTCTCTGCGCAGCCCTCAACTGCAGCTCGCGCTGTACTGAACCGAGACGCACATCACTTCATAACTCGGCAGTTTTTCCACTGAACTAAATGTATTTTTGATATCTTGGTCACAATATTTGGAGGGCCGGAACAAATAGCTTCGGGGGCCGGGTTCGGCCCGCGGGCCGCCAATTGAATAGCCCTGGTCTACAGTATATAGCCTACAGCTAAACCGGTTTGAGTTCGAGTTTTTTGATGATGTTAGAAATGGGAAACTAGAGGGGAAAATAAACAAATAAAAATTATTTATTTAAAAGTAGAATTGCTGCTTAAAACACAGTATATTTTGAAAAAAAAACCTAATATTTTATGTTTGTCATCATCATCATTATTAACAATAATAAATGATTAAATTATAGCTGAAGTTTTCTTATTAGGTCTGTGCAGAAATGTATTAATAAAAATGTCTACACACGAATCATTGCACAGAAATGAAAATCACAGGTGAGCTATTAGCACTTAGCGTAAATAGACATTCAGAAATCGGCCTCTGCCCATAATGCCCATTGGTTCATCCGGCCATGCTTATAGGAATTGTATTATCGAACGCATATTTTTTTTGTGTCCAAGCAAACATGGCGGACACACACACACTCGCACACACACACCTAATGCACAGAAAACCGAGAGCGCAGCACAACGCATAAAAATGTTCTGCACCAATACTTTATAAATATAGCTCCTATTAAATTGTCCTATTTTTGTTCCTGATATGCGTGCATATTGCGCACGCACATGCCAAAATAAATAAATAAATAAATAAATAAAACGAAACGAAACGAAATTAAAACACATAAAACGCACTAAAACTGGGCAGTTAATTTAAAGAGTTGTCAAAAAACATAGGCCTAACATTAATTTGAAGGAGAACACTGAGGCTTTGAAAAAGCAAAAGAAAAATAATAATTTTGATATAATTTATTATTTAATATAATATAATTTTAAAATAATATACTGTATATATAATTTCCGCGCATCAACGCCGCGGTTATCTGAATGATTAACTTAAAAAAATATATGTAATTTTGGCTACAAGCCTATACTGCGACTGTATTTACTTATGCCAAATTAAACGCAAGAAAATTTACTGTAGGCATATTTTAACGGCTAAAGCATATAGATTGTATTTTGACTTCTAGGCTATAAGTTCATTGCCCTAAAATATGAAAATCTAACCTGAAAACAAGTTATTAAAATAGGTTAAATAAATAAATAATATGCATGTTTTTTACATTAACAAGCTTGAGGTTTACATTTGTGTTATTTCTGTATATAGTAAAAACTAAAATAAAAACTAAGCGATTTTTAAAAAATTTTGTGTTTTATTGCACTTTTAAGCTAGTTAACTCGTTAATATGGATTTATGACATACATAAACTTAAAGTTGGGGATGAAAGGATTTTATTGATATATGGCATTTGAAAATACTCAAAAGAATGACATCACAGCATGTAAAAATACTAATATACCCTGGTGGAATTGTTCTATGGCAGGTCTTAAAGGGTTAATAAATATTATATATTAATAATTTAAACATTAATAATTTAAATATTATTATTTTTTTTAATTAATAATTTAATAATTATAATTTAATATTAATAATTTAACCTAATATTAAATATTAATAATTCAAATAAATATGACTTTAATTAAAAATAATTTTTAGAATCTATTCGATTTGAATTTCGTACCTGTACGTGTTCTGTTGCTTATGCAGGCTTAAATTCCATAAATTGATTTGTAAGTTAATTTTTTTTGTTTCATAGATTTAGTAGAAGTATTTCAGGAACGAATTATTCCATTTCATAATTAATTATTAAAGTATAACATTAATTGAAACAAGTATATGCATTAATAAGACGTGGTCGTGGAAGTGAATTTGTAATTCGAAATATGCTTGGAGCTCCATAGTTTAAAATATGGTAACAGTCAATTAAACTATAGTATAACACACACTGTCTAAATAAATAGGCTATAAAATACACAGTTGATGTAGGCCTATTAAATATTATCTAAACACTGTACTGAAAGAAAAAAAAACACAAGAAAGAATGCCGCTTTGAAACAAACTCATTTGATCAAAGTGTTTTTAATTTAGGCAGCAAAAACATAATTAGCCGACTAGAGAAATTTTGTGTCTGCTGGGATCTGAGCTATATTGGTTTACCGGCGAGCATAAACGAAATGGAGCGCTTGCTTTAGTCGGTCTGCATGACCTGCTCGGAGGAATGTTTAGCGGAGCTCACTCTCTGCTTACGTGACTGGCTGCTCACGTGACTGGCTGCTCACGTGACTGGCTGCTCACGTGACTGGCTGCTTGCCGTCCATGTTCACTATGTTACATAACTGCCCCCTGCTGGTCATGTGCGTCTTGTGTTGGTTCATGTTCTGCTCTAACACGGGATACTGCAGTAAGCTGTGAGACCACTTTAAATCACTCGCGCGATTTTTGTGGCCATATCTGTACACGCGCAGCTGAACGCCATTGGCTTACAGAGATACGTCATTTGCTCACGCAACAAGCAGAATCAAAACAAAGGACCCACCATGTTTAACACACAGCCGAGAGACAATGCTCCGAAATAATATCAGCATATAATAACAAGCCATGGTCGACCCGAGCTTAAACTAACATTGTCGTCGTCTTGAACGGCCACAGAGCTGAGAGAAGAGCAGATTCTTATGGGTTACGAGCCCATAAGCGCGAGGGCGAGTGCTTTCACTTTGTCGCTTGCGATCGCGTGCGCGTCAATGTTTGAAATAACAAAGTTCTTAACCTGGACTATTATAAACTGGGAATGACGGATTACTCTCTAACGAGAGAATAATGACGGAGCTGCTACATGTACTGGTGAAGATAAAAGACACAGATGAGAGGTTTGCACAGACGGGGCTCTATTTCGTATTGTTTTTGAACCTAAATAAGGCATAGCCTACATGTCTGCTGTGTCTAGTTTTTCTGTAATTTGGTAACATCGGAGACTGTGTGGGGCTGTGTGTTCATATATGCTGCATTTATTTATTTATTTGATATAATCGCGGACCGTAGGCTATTTCACATCATTGATCTGCAGTTATAATCAGATCATGTTCAGTCAGTAATGACATTTTTACACCAATGTTTTTGTGTATAATAAAGCATCTGTTTTGTGAGAAGTGCTTCTCGTATGATTTTTGAACGACCCATAAAGCTTTACTGTAGACATTTCCTCGAGCGAAAATGACGTCGACAAACTTTCTGTCGTGCACCACGCCCACCAAAAGAGTACCCTTTAGCAATGGAAATGCAAGCCTGATAAAGGTGACCCGTACCGACCCGTACCGTACCGTACTGTACCACTCAGTGGAAACGGGCCATAAGTTTTCTATCCTCTTGTTGAGTGGTGACATATCAGTGCATACCTGCCAACACTCCCGTTGTTCCCGGGAGTCTCCTGTATTTCACATCCATCTCCCGCCACCCTCCCGGTTTGTTATTTCTCCCGGGAAACTCCCGTCATTTGTACGGCCCAATGCAGTTCATTGGATATTTTCTCTTTTTCTGACTATTCTCTGTAAACCCTCTGAAAATCCCAGTAGATCAGCAGTTTCTAAAATACTCTGACCAGCCCGTCTGGCACCAACAACCATGTCATGTTCAAAGTCACTTAAATCACCTTCCTTCCCCATTCTGATGCTCGGTTTGAACTGCAGCAGATCATCTTGACCATGTCTAAGTTGACTAAGTTGCTAACAGTTAGCTATGTCAGCAGATGATTAATGTTACCAATAGCTGTTGGCAAAAAAAATGCTGATTTGTTTATTTATTGATTACCAGTGTGGTTGTGAAGAATTTTTGTTGGTTTTGGCTAGTTTTGTTGGGTAAAAACAGTGTAAATGTAAATCTGTTTGCCAAGATTTTGCATCCATTTAAAACAGTGTGAAAATATCTGAAAAACCATTTGTGTGTGTGCGCGCGCGTGCGTGTACTCCCTGAAGTACAGTTGTTCACAGTATGTTTTTTTTTTTGTTATTCAGCCACGCTTTGCTTATTTTATTGGTTAGATTTGTCATTTTATTGATCATTAATGCTATCAGTTCAGGACAGCAGCTTCAATTCTGAGTGGCTTGTTAAAAGACCAAGTTTTAAAGTAGCATTAGGATCACTGGCCAATTGCTGGTCAATAATAGGCCTATGAATGTGCGAATTTGAAAGTTGCAGACTGCTAATTGTATATCAGTCAATATATCATCTGTGAATTTCCACAAAACGATCTGTGTGTGTCATAAGTCTAGCTCTGAGGGTGACCTTTTATCAAATCATTCGACTGAAAGAGCAACATTGCAGCCGCTTGGGTTCTGTTACTAAAGGTTTGTCTATTTCAAATAAGCATGAGAGGGATATTTCAGCTGCAGAAATGGTTGACTGTGAAGTGCGTTTTCCGTATTGCTGTGCAGAAGTCGCCACCATGATGCTTAAATGATAAAGATTAAGTCTTAGTATTAATAATATTGACTCTCATTAAAAAAAAAAAAAAAAAAAAAGTAAAATCATCTAAACTGAGCAGCACAAAGGAAGAAATCAGTGCGTTGAGGATTTGTCCAATGCATTATTGAATCTTTTCTAATTTAAAATTTCAGGTACAGTAGGCCTACTTTGTGTGTGAAGAGCAGGTAATAACCTTCTCTACTCCAGTGCTACGAATGCGATCTGCTGGTCTAACAGACAGAGAGCAACATGATTTAGAAACGGCAATGAACTCCTTGTTGTGGGTCAAAATGAACACATTTAATGCTAAACTAAATGCATTCCTCCACTGATTATTTATATTAACATGAACAAATATTCATGGAGAGAGTTTTTTGTGTTGTCATAAATGAATGTGACGCGCAATTTGAATTGTGAATGAATGGAGGACAATTGACAGGCGGAGCGGAGGGAAGCGCTGAGGTCAACATCGATTTAAGCATCTGTACTTCATATTAAACAAGAATAGCTTCAGAACATTTGGGATATAGTTGACCTACATAACAACTTTCTAGTGCCCTAAAATAGTCTACCTTCATGGCTTTCGTTGACTTATAAATTACACAGACTATAGCGCACGCGCAAGATCAGATTTGTATCGGTACCAGCTGGCCAATACCCAATCCAGCAACAATATGTTGTATCAAACCGATATCCGATCCAAGTATCAGGATTGGTGCATCCCTAATTAAAATAAAGATGGCACCAAAAAGTAGCTCATTCATTCATTTTCCTTTCGACTTCCGTTTATTAATCTATGGTCGCCACTGTGGAATGAACCACCAACTTATCCAACATATGTTCTACACAACAGATGCCCTTCCAGCTGCAACCCGTCTCTGGGAAACATCCATACACACTCATTCACACTCATACACTACGGACAATTTAGCCTACCCGTTCCACCTGTACCGGATGTCTTTGGACTGTGGAGGAAACCGGAGCACCCGGAGGAAACCCACGCGAATGCAGGGAGAACATGCAAACTCTGACCCAGCTGAGGCTCGAACCAGCGACCTTCTTGCTGTGAGGCGACAGCACTACCTACTGTGCCACTATGTCACCCAAAAAGTAGCTATGAAGTGACATTAAAATAACTATAATCAAAGATAAAACAAGCTAAATCTTGAATTTACAAGTGAATGCAAAAAAGTAATGAAGAATAACTGCATTTAATTTTTAAAAACCACACCGTGCCTTAACAAGCTACTCATGATTTACAGTTGTTAAACTGCAGTCAAACTATACTCTTTAATACATAAATATACAACTCCAAATCAGAAAGAGTTAGGACAGTATGGAAAATGCAAATAAAAACGCAAATTTACTTTGTCCTGGCTCTGGAGAAAGAGAACATAGGTACATGCCCGCAGTCCCGACCTGTCACCATTAGAGAATGTGTGGCGCATTTTGTACATGGATACACTTCATCACCTGGTGTCTTCAGTTCCTAAAAAATGACAACATTATAAAGTGGTAAATTCTTTACTGCTTTATACTTTTTTTAAATTAGTTGCAACAACCAAAATTGGAATGTGTTTATAAAAAAAAAACATCTAAAAATAAAAAAATCATGAGGAAAACATTAAATATTGTTTGTTGTATTGTCTGCAATGTATGGTGGCTGAGAGAGCTTAAGCGCGCTACATTTTTACACAACGCAAGCAAATTGATAAAACTGGCTGCATTTTTACACAACGCAAACAAATTGATAAAATGCGCTGCATTTTTACACAACGCAAACAAGTGAATAAAACGCACTGCATTTTTACACCACGCAAACAAATTCATAAAACGCGCTACATTTTTCAAAATGTGTTTGCGTTGTGAGGATTTGCAGCACGTGTGCTGTCAAACAGATGAAGATCTTTTCTCAATTTGCTGGTGTTTTTGTAACTGCATGTGTTGTCTTATATTGCATCATGTTAAGCTCTCGGCCACTATAGTAAATAAAATACAATTTTAAATAAGTTTAGAAATGGCTATTTTTTTTTTTTCTTATTTAGGTTTTTCCTTTTTCTGATTTTGGGGTTGTATTAATTCAAATGTTTTATACCAAAACAGTTGCTAAAATCTTAGCGGCGCTAACAGCATTTAAACTGTTATACAGTGGTCCCTCGCCATAACGCTGTTCACTTTTTGCAGCGTCGCAGTTTTGCAGAATTTCTTCGTACGATTTGACATGCATTGTTCACAGCCCATTGTGTTCTGCGTCCTGATTGGCTGTAGACCATTGTCAGTCAATCTCCTCCATGCTGTTTCTCCTGTGCAGTACAGAATGCATTAAGCTTGCCGAATTTACATGAATCTTCGATCCCTAGCAGTGTGACTCTGAAGTGCTGTACTGCATGTTTGCAAGTTTTCTCTCCACAATGTGGACGAGATGTTCCACATCGTCAAAGGCACCTGCGGTAGCACCCAAAAAGCAGAGGAAGATGCTAACCATCGCACAATAAGTTGAACTTCTGGACTCGCTATAAGAAGGTAGAAGTTACGTGGCGGTAGGGTGCCGTTAGGGAATAAATAAATGAAGATCAAATGGTTTTCATTCTGGACTTATTTTTCGATGGAAGTTTGAGCTTTAAGAGCGTTTAAATGAGAGAAAAGTGTCAAAATGTTAATGCCTGTATAAGAAATGAGTATAAAGTGTGTAGTGAGGGGTTTTACAGCCCTAAAACATCTATAATAATTGTAAAAAATAAAGCTGACTACTGCGGGTTATTTTTAGAACGTAACTCCTGCGAATAACGCTGTATATCATATATATGCTGTTTGCTAAAATTAGTTATGCTTCCCAAAGCAAATATGCAAAATGAAAGAAGTGTGTTCATATAAAATTGCTTCATATACATGTTTTGTGTCATTAATGTTGTCCTTTGCTTTACTTTTTTATTATGTTTTTAGTAGTTGTGTTGGGAGTCGAATACGTTTTAGTAGCTGACCTGCAAAACATGCTTGACACTTGGATGTTGGGAGGAAAAAACATTCGCCCTGATATTGTGGGTAATTTTTTTTGCATTAGTGTGTGTGGTTGCAATGTTTTTCTGGGTCATTGCTTGCTGGTTTTTCTAGTTCAATTTTATCTTGAGATGGTATTGATTCCAGCCTGTCCCATATCCTCAATTCCACAGTAAATTTTCCACCCTCGCCTCATATATTTTTTTTATTATTCATATCTTTTTCCTAGTTCAAATGGGTCACATTCTACAATCAGTTACAATTATTGCCTATAATATAGTACAACAGCAATGACCCAAATCATAAAGCAACTTCTTATAAACACTTTAATAGACAGGGATTCTTTCATTTGCATATTTGCAATGTTCATTATCAGTAAGTTGGTTTAATAATCTGTTTTCTGTTGTTATTTTTAAAGAGCGATTAATTGGTCAACCAGAGCGTCATTAATACATGACATCATCAGTTTATTTGGAAAATACCATCTTTTCCTGGATCAAATGGGTCCTATTCTACAATCAATCAGTTATGATGGTGTAAAATAATTGGCTATTTAGCCACAGCGGAATGAACCGCCAACTATTCCAGCATATGTTTTATGCAGCGGATGCCCTCCCAGCCGCAAATCAATCAGTCATGATGATGTAAAATAATTTGCTATTGGATAAGAAAAACAACAACAAAAAATAAATATAGCTGCAAGCAGCAATTACGAGACCTAATGAGCAAAGCAGTCCAGAGGCCCAAAGCAACAAGGTTAGTAAGGACCATCAGGCCCAAAAAAACAAGGATTTTTTTAAAAATACATTTGAAGTATGTTTCACTTAAATTCTAACAGCAATGACCCAAATCATAAAGCAAAGTCATATAAACACTATAAAAGACAGAAAACATGTTTGCTTTGGAAAGCTTCATTTATTTTAAGCAAATTGCTTCATTAATATATTTTCTATATATTTCGCCACAGCGGAATGAACCAGCAACTATTCCAGCATATGTTTTACGCAGCAGATACCCTCCCAGCCGCAAATCAATCAGTTATGATGATGTAAAATAATTGGCTATTGGATAAGAAAAACAACAACAAAAAATATATAGCTGCAAGCAGCAATTACGGGACCTAACAGTTTAGAGCCCTCATGAGCAAAGCAGTCCAGAGGCCAAAAGCAACAAGGTTAGTAAGGACCATTAGGCCAAGTAAAACAATGATTTTTTAAAATACATTTGAAGTATGTTTCACTTAAATTCTAACAGCAATGACCCAAATCATAAAGCAAAGTCATATAAATACTATAAAAGACAGAAAACATGTTTGCTTTGGAAAGCTTCATTTATTTCAAGCAAATTGCTTCATTAATATGTTTTCTATATATTATGCCACAGCAGAATGAACCCACTACTATTCCAGCATATGTTTTATGTAGCGGATACCTTCCCAGCCACAAATTAATCAGTTATGATGATGTAAAATAAATGGCTATTGGCTAAAATAACAAAAACAAAACACATTATAACAGCAATGACCCAAATTATAAAGTAACTTCGTTAACACATGATAAAAGACAAGGATTCTTTCAATTAGCATGTTTACAATGGTCATTTTAAACAAATTGGTTTAATAATCTGCTGTTGTTATTTCTAAAGAATGATTCATTGGACAACCAGAACGTCATTAATGCATGAAATCCTCAGTTTGTTAGCAAAGTACTATCTTTACCCAGATCAAATAGGTTCAATAATGTTTTCTGTTTTCCAATTATTTGGTCAACCAGAACGCAATTAATGCATTATATCATCAGTGTATTCACAATATAGTATCTTATCCTAGTTTAAATAGGTCGTATTCTACAAACAATCAGTTATGATGACGTAAAATAATTGGCGATTTCGCCACAACGGAATGAATCAGCAACTATTCCAGCATTTGTTTTTACGCAGCGGATGCCCTTCCAGCTGCAAATCAATCAGTTATGATGATGTAAAATAATTGGCTATTGGTAAAATACAAAACAAAATGTAGCTGCAAGCAGCAGTTACGGGACCTAGCAGTTCAGAGCCAAAATGAGCAAAGCAGTCCAGAGGCTAATAGCAACATAAAAGACGGAAAACATGTTTGCTTTGGAAAGCTTCATTTATTTTAAGCAATTTATTTTAATTTCTTGCTTCTTTAATATATTTGCTATATATTTCGCCACAGCAGAATGTACCGCCAATGATTCCAGCATATGTTTCATGCAGCCGATGTCCTTCCAGCCGCAAATTAATCATGATCATGTAAAATAATTGGCTATTGGCTAATATAGCTGCAAGCAGCAATTAAGTGGCCGAGCAGTTCAGAGTAAAATAATTGCCTATTGACTAAAATAACAAAAATAAAACACAAATTATTACAGCAGTGACTCATGACGTCATAAAGCAACTTCCTTCACTTCCACAAGAATTCCTTCATTTTTGCATGTTTGCTTTGGAAAGCTTCATTTATTTTAAACAAATGGCTTCATTAATACGTTCGCTGTTATCTTGTAGCATCTTATTAATGAGTTATATCTTTTAAGATATGACACCTTGTTATATCTTGTTCAGAAATTATACGATCATAGATCAAATTGAGGCATTTTTAGTGGTGCCTGTGAACATGAAAATATGTTAGTAGCAATAAATTAAAAATTGAGCCAATTTTAGAGCTAATCCTCAAAGCAAAATAGTATCTTTACCATGTTCAAATGGGTCGTATTGTACACTCAATCAGTTATGCTGACGTGAAATAATTGGCTGTTTGTTTTGCCCAAACCTCTGCAGATGCTTGAATCAATGGTGTTAAAAGGAAAACCTGTGATTTATCACCTTAGTCCTCTCGGCTCACGTGCAAATGACTCATTTTCCATTCATTTCACTTCTGTCTTGTTCGTCAGTGTGCTGCTTGCACGTTTTTTTTTCTTCTTCTTCTGTGAAACGACCTTCAGTTTGAAGCCTGACAGTGTGGAGCGTCGTGACCTTCACAAGGAGGAATGAAGGCGAACAGACCGTCCTCTGGGAGAGGTGAAGGAGGCAATGATGTGTTGATGGGGTGGAAACCAAAGGACAATCTTTATATATATATATATATATGAGTGCAATCTTTCCCTCAGGGGATTCTGGAGAAATCTGCATAAATGCACATATGACCTAGTAGTACAGTCAGATAATTCAGTTGGCACGGCACAGCCCTCTGAAATAGCAGCACTGCAGCCTTGGTCTGTTTTCCCAAAAGAATCACTTCTCGAGTCAGTGTTGACAGGGGTTTTGCAGATTCAGAAATGGTTGTCTGTAAAGAAACATGTTTTCTGTAAAACAGTGTGCAGAAGACACCATCATTGTGCTTGAATGTTGACTAAAGGGTTGGTAAAACATTGCTTTGGGGATTATTATTATTATTTTTATTATTATTTTTTTTTTATGGGATCATTTGCTCATCACTTTTTCCAAACCTGTTTGAGTTTCTTGCTTTTCTTTCTTTCTTTATCCAGAGTGACTTACACAATTAGTCAATTAGGTGAATTGGATGAACTAAAATTGGTTGTCGTGTAGGGCCCCAGCCAGCAATGACATGTGGGGCCCAGATGAGGGCTTCATGGGCGGAAAATGTGGGCCCCATTATGGGCTTGTACCCGGGATTCACATTGGGGCCAGCCGTGGAACCCCAGACGTACAGTGCTATAAGTGGCACCTGTAAGGGTACTGCATGAGTCTTAACTGGGCAATTTATGCCAAACCCATTTGGGCCCCACCTGCCCAAAGGGGTTTAAAGTGGGTTTGCATCTGGGATTCACATGGGGGCCAGCCGTGGATGCCCAGATGGGTTTTAAGTAGGATTTGTAAGGGTCTTATGTGGGTCTTAACCGGGCAATACATGTCAGACCTATTTGGGTCCACCAGTCTGAAGGGGTTTAAAGTGGGCTTGCACCCGGGATTCACTTCGTGCCAGCTGTGATTGCCCAGATGGGCTTTCAGGGGGACCTGTAAAGGGTCATAACTGAGTAATTCATGTCAGACCCATTTGGGCCCACCTGCCTAAAGGTGTTTAAAGTGGGCTTGCACCAGGATTCAACCGTGAATACCCATGTGGGCTTAAAGTGGGCTCTGTAAGCATCTTATGTTGGTCCTAACTGGGCAATTCATGCAAGGCCTGTTTAAGCCCAATCATGCCAAATGGTTTAAGGAAACAATCTAAGAAAAATTAAAAAGGAAGTTAAATTCAAGACACTTGATGCTTTAAACTGCAAGTAATATAATAAATTGAACAACAAAAATTATATATGCATATATGCATTCCCAGTTCAAACCGATGCCCACTTGGCCCATAAATATGCCATTGAAGACCTATATATGCGTTCCCAGATCAAACCCATGCCCACTCGGCCCATAAATATGTCATGCAAGACCCATATACGTGTTCCCAGATCAAACCCATGACCACTTAGCCCATGCCTGTTCCTTATTGGCCCTATGTAATCAGCTCATATGGGCTTCCTAAGTGAGACTCGTACTACAAAACCTACATGGGACCCGCTGATTTCACCCAGCCAAAGCCCATGCCCACACAGTTCCCATGGAACCCGTAGTTAGTGGGCCCCACATGTCATTGCTGGCTGGGGATCTGCGATTAATTGAAATCGTATTGAAATTGCGATTTGGACATGCGCGATTTCTAAATCACATTACAGCACGATTTTACCGTAGTATGGTATTTAAACCAATCATGATGCAGTGAGACTAAATAGAGCATGAGAAACGGACACTGAGTAGCCTGGGAATACAGGGAGTTTTGCACAGGAGGACAGGAGGTGCCAAAAAAGTCAACATCTGTGGTATGGGATTAAGTTACTTTGGAGACAGGAAGGCTGATGTATGGCAGAACCAGGCAATTTGTAAGTCAGTCATATGTCATAAAGAAATAAAGCGTGTGGAAAGTGTGAGCGCGTCGCTTCCTTCAGCAATTTCAACATGCTTTGCAGTCACGCCTTTGTCGTTCCCCTGTGATCATCAACCGTTTTCCCAGAGGATGAAAACCTTATAAAACAATGCTGCAGCTCTGATACAAGTTTGTGTATAGAGAGAATTAAAAGCACTTGGTGTTCGGGTGTCTTGTGTTTGTCTGAGGTAACCGAAATATGTATATTCCATACAAAGTATGAAGCTGAATTGGTCAGTCGTGTCATGAGTACCAAACATTCCAGACTAGCCATGATCAGTCATCATGTGACGTCTATAACACGCGTTCTGTCACCAAGAAGCAGCACCAAGTAGGACATGATCCGAGATTAACATCCATGTTGATCCTGGAACAACATTCCAATCAGCCGGTCAGAATTAAGGGATACATTTACAGCTTATGTTTAAGTTTAGACTTACGGTTAGGTTTATGCACTTCTACATGATTGTTATCCAACTATCCCCTTAGAATTTAGGAATAAAAATTATGTTCCAGAATCAACACGGATGTTATCCAGGATCACATCGTATACTTGGCAAAACCACATCCATCTCAATTACCCATTATCCCGCTCTTCACATATGCGCCATTCACAGTATGGGTGACAATCAGCAGCAAAGCGACAAGAGAACGTTAATTTGAAGCAAGCGAGGGACTTCCAGCGACCTCTGGTAAGCGAGCGACATCAACTTTTGGTGACCAGAGATGGGTATGTCAAGAGACAAAGTTGAGAATTTGTCTACTTAATGCAAATGAAGAGTGACTTTTAGTCATTTAGGGCAGGAATTTCAGTCCATTAGAGCAGGGCTATCAGGGCGTACCTCGTTTCTGTTAACTTAATTCATCCATTGGTCAATCTTCCTCCTATTTGTTAGCAACACATATCTTTTAACATACCAATCAGATCCCAAATAAGAAAATCATCCATGCCCTGGATGTCCATTATAATAGCATGGAAAAAAGGACATTATTAACTTCTGTTTCATGGTGTATTTAAGTGGTGAGAAATGGCGATGGTTGATTTTTGGGTGAACTATCCCTTTAATAACAGATTTACTAGCAGGCCTTCTTTTGGTGTTAACAAAAGCCTGTCGGAATTTCTGAAGAATTTGTTGCATGTGTGGGACGCTTCTTTTTCAGAAAAGAAATGGACTAGAGGAGGATGTTTAGATTAATGCAGACCTGTTTGCTGTTGAAGTTAAATCGGTTCTGCAAATGGCACATCAGGTAATTCCATCTGAAAGGGCAACATTGCAGCCACTCGATGCCTGTACTTAAAAGGATTGTTTTTTCCAAGAAAGCATGACCGGGGTTTTACAGATTCAAACATGGTCGTCTATAAATATGTTTTCCGCAAAGCTCCGTGCAGGAGTCACCACAATGATTCTTGAAGGATGACAGGAGGTTGGTAAAACATTTCTTTGGTGTTTTTTTTTTTGTACTTAAAGCTTGTGTGCAAACCCTCTTGGTTTTAAAAAAGCTACTGTCAGGATTTACTAAAGACATGCAGTGATGTGTTAACGCTGAAAAGGCCTGCTAGGAGATTTCCTTTCATGTGCAAAAATCTATTGTAGGATTCATTTTCTTCCAGTATTTCTCCTGTATTTTGCCGTTCTGTCTCGCTTTCATCCCATTTGAATATTTCTCCTGTATTTTTAATATATATATTAGGGCTGTCAATTGATTAAAAAAATTAACTAATTAATCACACTTTTGTCTGTGATTAATCATGATTAATCACGAAAAACCGTATTTATTACAGAAATAAAAACACAGGCATGTAAGTGCCATTTGAATTTTAAAACAATCAATGCCAATAACAACCTTAATTATTTTCATGTTGGATTCTGTGTGAACTACAAAAGAATCCAAAATACAGGCATTGCAAATATGGAAATTGGATAAAAAATAATAAATAAATAAATAAAGTATTAAATACAAGCAATTGTACTCATTGTAAAGTTGTTTTGCGAGTTGAGAACATTAATTATAAAGTAGAAACAATTTTGCTTAGTCCTCCTTAGCATTTTGGTAGTTGCTAAGACAGTCCAGTCTGTTGACATGTGACCTAAGATTGAGAAAAGTCTCTCACAAGCAGAGTCACCGATTTCAGTGCTTAATTTCTGTGCCACTGGTGCTGTGACAAGGACGCAAGAAGCACCAAAGGGGTACATCAAAGTCACGTACCAAAGACTATAGACTAGACTTCTTACATGGACTTTGGTCACGCCATCTCTAAACATTAAATTCTAAACTGCTTTGAGCGACTGTCTGCGATGTTAGGCGTTTAATCTTGTTGTTAGGATATCCACACATACACAAACACTCTCTCTTACACACACACACACACACACACACACACACACACACACACACACACATACACACACATACACACACACAGACACAGACAACGCGGGCAGTACAGCGAGCTCACACGGTATAAGCGACTCCCTTCAGAGTCATCAACGCGCACGGTCGCGTTCATCATCGCGCCGCCCTTAACGCGAAAGTGAAAAAGAAAGTGACCAGTTCGGGGATGAACGTGCGGACCGGGAGGGAGGGAGTAGGTGTCGTGGATTAAGCTGGATTTATACTTTCGCCTGGCGCCACATCGCGCGCCTCTGCTGAGTGCACGCGCACCTCGAGGCTATACTCGCCGAGGGAGGGGGGGTTCGCTCACTATTCTGTCGGCCGCCTAGGTCGCCTCTGTGGACGCGCCGGCCCTGAACACACGTCTTCCACAACAGGAAATAAGAAGAAAACTACCACTGCATTAAATGCGTAAATTTTTTTAACGCGTTCAATATTTCAAATTAATAGGCGTGCGTTAGCGCGCTAATTTTGACAGCCCTAATATATATTAAAATAAACAGGGTGTTGGGCTATATGCACAGGGACATTTAATTTAAAATAAAATAAAAAACGCCGTTATAAATTCGCCACATTGAAAATCGATGATCTTCACCACCTGATTGAGATAAAATGTAAAGTTGGTCCCACACCAGACAAGAAGCACTACTTTAAATTCCATTGCTCTACACCAGGGGTGTCCAAACTCGGTCCTGGAGGGCCGGTGTCCTGCAGATTTTAACTCCAACTTGCCTCAACACACCTGCAAAGATGTTTCTAGAAAGCCTAGTAAGCGCTTTATTAGCTAGCCAGGTGTGTCTGATTGTGGTTGGAACTAAACTTTGCAGGACACCGGCCCTCCAGGACCGAGCTTGGACATCCCTGCTCTACACCAAGGGGTTCTCAAACTTTCAACTTGCATCAACGCACATGGAAGGATGTTTTTAGAAACCCTAGTAATGCCACAGTCACACAAGAGTTTGAGCATGCGTCGCGAAAAGGGGCAAGATTAAACAAGATGATTACACATTAAAATAAGCGAGCGATTGATCCATATTTTAGATTTCTGTCCAGAGAGGTCTTGTTTTGATTTTCGATTGGTCTCATGCCGTCACGTCATTTTTTGGGTGAACTAACCCTTTAAAAATCTAAGAAATGCTTTAGTTTTGTATTTCTTTGAATACCCTGCAAGGTGCTACGGTGGCGTAGTGGGAAGCACGTTCGCCTCACAGCAAGAAGGTCGCTGGTTCGAGCCTCGGCTGGGTCAGTTGGCATTTGTGTGTGGAGGTCGCGTGGGTTTTCTCTGGGTGCTCCGGTTTCCCCCACAAGTCCAAAGACGTGGTATAGGTGAATTTGGTAAGCTAAATTGTCTGTAGTGTATGAGTGTGAATGACTGTGTATGGATGTTTCCCAGAGATGGGTTGCAGCTGGAAGGGCATCCGCTGCGTAAAACATATGCTGGATATGTTGACGGTTCATTCCACTGTGGCGACCCCAGATTGATAAAGGGACTAAGCAGAAAAGAAAATGAATGAATGAATACCCTTGCAGCTGAGATCTTGCTAAAGGCATTGAAACCCACAGCGGTCGAGCGCTAGTTATCACCATCGTGCTGCTGCTGAGCGAGACTCTTAACCTCAGACGCTCCGGAGGGAAAATGTAGACGGGGCTCTGTGACAACAATGGAGAAACTCTGCCTGTGTCGCTGATGCAGTATTGCAGTTTTTGAAGAGCCAGATTTATTACAGCTAACTCCAGCTAACTGAATAATGGTGCTTTTGTGTGTTTTGAAATGTGTCTCTTTCATATTTGGAAAAAAAATCTTTGTAATATTAAAACATTTTAAGAATCTGACTCTGTCTGCACCAAACAAGAGCACGGAAATAGGGAAAATTTGAGACTCTGGCTGCATTCCAGTCCAACTTCCCTCTGTCTCTTTCCCTCAGGTGAATATCATTGATTACACCACACAAGTGTCCACTATTGGGGAAATATCTGAATAGGCAGTGTTGGGCAAACTACTTAAAAACTGTAGTGAGCTAAGCTATTGGCTACTCTACTTACAATGTAGCTTAACTACACTAAAAGCTACCCCCTGGTAAATGTATCAAGCTAAGCTAAAAGCTACATAATACCTGCAAACACTCCCGTTTTTTCCCGGGAGTCTCCCGTATTTCACTACTGCCCAACACTGAATGGGTTCAAAAGTAGTGCTCTAAATTCTCGAGCACTTAGGAAGTACTCTGTTGTGGCATCACAATCGCATTGCATTCTGTGACATATAGTTGCTGGAGTGGACATATGAAGCCGACTCGCTCAAAATCTAGGGTATATTTATGCAAACGTCCCTCGTTCACTTGATAAAGTGGAACGCACTTTAGAATGGCAGCAGGGATTCCACTGAGGGAACAAGTAAAGGGAAGTTTGGACTGCATTCAAATTAGCTTTTGCTGGGAAGGGTCGACTGAAATGAACACTGGGGCACAATATTACCTAAACGGTCCATGTAGACCATTTTGAGGGATGTAGACGAAAACAACGGTCTCAATGCATTTCCTGTTTTACTTTTCATTTCCATAGCTTCTGAGAATCCAAACATAGCCACATATTGATAATGTTATGATATCTGTTTTAACATTAATTAATGATTAAATTGCCTCTTGTTACAGTTATGAAATAGTTTGATAACAAGCAGAAAATCTTCATGGGCCAGTGACATTACCACATTGAAATGGTACCTCAAAGGTATGTATCAGTACCTTAAAGTTTTAAGAGGTACAATTTGGTACTTTTTAGGTGCTAGTGTGTACATTTATGTACCCATATGAACTCTTTAGGTACAAATGTACACTTTTTGAGTAGCTACTGCCCCAGTGACAGCTCTCATGTTTCTGAGAGTGTAAACATACACTGTAAAAAAATTATATCATCAAGTAGTCCTGACAGCATATGTTTTTAGGTCATTGTAACTTATTAAACTAAGGTAATCATGTTCTAACTTAATGTTATGAGTTACGCAAGCTGTTTTAAGTCAAACATAATACAAGATCAATGGACTCATAAGGTTAATTTGATTCAGCTTTAAAATTGAAGGCAATAAGGATTGTTTTGCAATAATACCAATAATAGACCATTATGTGATCAAAAGACTGGATGCTCAAACCTACTATTTCTTTTCACTAAATAGTCACTATGTTGCTCATCACAGTTCTATAGAGATGTCATACACCTTGCATTAGATCATCCTTTCTGTGTGACAGAAGAATTCCTGACACTCTTTTGACCCTTTCACACATTTTATAGGCTATTCACAATGTTCTCAATGTAAACTTAAGCTGTTTTTTTATCCAGCTGCCAAGGTAATACAATTTATTTCCTGCAGTTGCTGCATTCAACTAACTATCTTGAACTAAAATGGAAATATATTATATCTGTATGTGACAAATAAAATTGAATTAGAATTTTTAATGCGTCTTAAATATTCTGAAATGACGCTGTTCAGAACAAGGGGTCAAAGCTCCTGCTGCTGTTTGCAGTAACTGCACCATCTTTTGCTCAAAATCGCTTTTTTCCCCTCCATTGACGATGATCTTGAGGTATTTTTCAAGATTACTGGAACACAACGAGGGTGTTTTGGTGTGTAGGAGTGAAAACATGCAAACGGGGGTTCCTCCAGCAGCTGCTCTGACAGCTAATGAGACAGATCCTGTAAATGCATCCCACCTTCACAGCCATTTCCAGCAGCGCCGCTTTGATCTGCAGCTGTACGGTGGCTGAAGACCACTAATGTGCCAGCTCGTACTGTCCACACTCTTCTGACCTACTGACTCAGAGCATGTTCATATAAAGACATTAAGATGGGTTATACTACGGCTCTGCTAATGGCTAGATTCTTATTTAGACTTTATATAACCAGGAAGAGTCCCATTGAGACTCCACAGTGTCTACTGGTGTCCAACTGGTCAAGACTTCGGGTCCTAAAAAACATAGACTGTAAAAGATATGGATGTAGTATCTGTGACGTCACCCATAGGTTTCTGAAGAGCGCAAATGTAGCTACAAGTGGGCATGGACAACCCTTGTCATTTTGTTTACTTGAAGTTTTAGTGCACAGCATGCCATAAAGCCACATAAAACAAAACAAAAATACAGAGTATATGGCGAGTTCAGCGGCTAACCAGCCGGAATGATGTGGCGGCGACCAGCGAGACCTAGCTGTCACTGAAGTGGCCACGCCCTTAATTGTGCAGACTTAATATAACTTAATAAAAAGGGAAATGAATGACATTTAAAAAAAAATCACCCCCTCACAGTTGTCATGAAGGGTAATATTAACTATATGAGCCAAAATCGTTCATTGTAACAGGCTGTAAACATATTTTTATCAGCTGTAAAAGTGACCCATTTAGCATTGCAGTCAGTGGACATCTGGAGTTCCTGGAGCCAGCCCCCAAAGGCGAGTCGATGAATTGCAGTTTCAGTTACTTCCATATTGGCTTCATGAGGGAGAGCGGGAGGTTGCCGCTAGGTTCCACCCCAGCCCCAAACATACACACACACACACACACCCCAGAGAAAGAGAGGACCTATGGCTGAGAGAGATGCTGTTCACGTGAAAACCGCTTCAAGTGTTCTTAATAATAGTAACACACAATTTGATGCCAGTAACAGGGGAAACAGTAATTAAATTGATTACT
Source organism: Danio albolineatus (assembly GCA_903798035.1). Classification (NCBI taxonomy): domain Eukaryota; kingdom Metazoa; phylum Chordata; class Actinopteri; order Cypriniformes; family Danionidae; genus Danio; species Danio albolineatus. Next base: position 2,121,204 of record CAIGQQ010006944.1, read on the forward strand.
CGTTACTGAAAAAAGTATCGTCGTTAGCAACATTGTTCGTTTATAGAGCCGTTATTCCCATCACTGGGCTTGACGTCTTTATATATTTTGCTTTTTATCTATTAGTTGAGTTCAAAACGTTCACAAAAACTTGTATGTATTTTTATACAGAATTTAATTGTTAATGTTTATAAAGTTAATCATGTGTATTCTTCTTGAACCATCTCTTCCTCACTGTTTTTTTATTTTTAAAATTTGGTTACTTATTTTACAAGCAGTAGTATAATCCCCTAAAATAATACTTACAGTAAGTGCATTAATCAAGTCATATTGCTCAAGTATGTTATGCCCCTGGTAGTTAGCTAACCATTTAGAAAGGCATGCTAAAATCCATAAACATTCACTAATAATTCATACATCAATAGACCTGTTTTACTAGACACCACTCAGTTAGTGGACATTAGGATTGTGAATGCTCTGATTTTGTCCATTGCTTTGATAAAAAAAAAAAAAAATTGCTTATGCTAACGCTAATGTCTATAAGAGGGGCGATACATTCAAGATTGTTCATTGTAGTTATCTGTTTGTAAATTTTTTCAATAACAAAAACATCATTACGATCAAAATGCACACAGATTAAGGAAATGTCATCAGTTATATGATTGTGTAAAACTGTACGTTTCTAGTGTTTCACCATCTTCTGCTAATTATACTAATGATGGAAATAAGCACAGTTACAACAGTGAAATATATGGGAGAGCATTGCTATTGTGTGATTATATTGTATTAACCCAGTAGTAGTCAGTAGTAATAATAACCCCCAGTAACGTTCCTGGGTGTTTGTTCGATTAATATTTGGTATATTTATATCCAAATATATCAAATTAATTGAATTAGTTTACAGTAGTTAAGTCAAGTACAGTACATTACTAAATAACCTAACAATGAAAACGAATCCCTTACTTTCCTTTTTTTCAGTGGGTGAGTAATTTAATGACAGTAGCTATGTACTTTTAACTAACTACACCCAAGGCTGCTTGCAGCTGACATAAATACTGAAGCATTGCACTGAAAAGAAAACTCCGCCTCCACTTAAAGGGCTGGTCCACAATGTTTTGATTTGATTTGAAAAAGGTTTGATTGTGTTTATGGGGTGCAAAACAGTGTGTGTTCGTGATTCATTTGTCAAAAAATCACATTATTTGTTTACATATCTTACCTTCACGTTATACAGCTACTGAGCTAATATGGAAACGACCATCATATTTCCTGGTTTCTCCGATAAGGCCCGTCCTCAAAGGGCTTTGATTAGTCGGCTAACCTAATGTGTTGTGATTGGTGGACTGGCTTCACGTCACCAGGGAACTTCATGCCTCTTATGTGATGTCTGTCCGACTGTTATGGCAAACAGTTTTAGCATTAAATACTCTTTGCCGTACTATGTTTATGGATAGTCAGAACAAATGTTTAAATGCTAAAACGGCTTGCCATAGACTGTAAATAATGTCAGTGAGGTCGTATCAGTTTGAGCCTGAGTCAGACACAGAAAATGAAGCTGAACCCATGCAGATTCTTTTGAGATGTTTCTGAATGGTATGTTTTTCTTTTTTGTTCGTTGGTAAGAGGAGGAATGTGGTCAAGCCATCAGCACCCCATACTAGTGTGTATAGGAAACAGTACATTATAAGATGGCTGTAAAGTCTCAGTTTCTAATAGATAGCAGGTAAAACAGTCTACTTTGGATTTCGCTCACTTTCTGAGGTTTAACCACGTCATAAAAATGCAGTCGTAATAACGTTGTACCATAGTAAGACTAGGACAAATTAAAACACACTTCAGGTATTTATAAAGAGTGCTGAATAAATAAATGAAAATATAATGAAAGCACAGACAAACCTATCCTGAAAGCAACGCACTTTTGTAAATAAATAAATAATGAAACACGCGTTACAGAAAAAGGAATGAATGATATGATGTGGTATTTTCTGTATTCTGAGTAAAACGATTCGCTTGCACAACAACAATGCATTGCTGCCGTTTTGACTGTTTTTCTGAAGTGCTGCTGCTTGAGTAACTTAGTAAAACAGGTAGGGGAGTGGGTGGTGGCAGTGCCTCAGAGAGACTTGGGATGTCTGTACATAATATACACACGGAATGCTGACACATACAGATACATTGCAGTCGCAGGTAACTGTTTTCGACCACCAGCCGAAAACATGGTACAGTTGATAACACCACATACACCCGCAACCCATCCATCCCCCCGGTTCTCATCTTTGTTACTCAAAGACCACCAAACCAAAACCCCCACACCCCCCGTTCTCAGGAAATTCGGGCACAAATGTTGGCAGGCATGAGCTAAATTGCTAATAATAATTGCGTGTGACTAACCGCGTTTCTCGTTGTTATCCTTGTTTACGTCCTTACTTCAACATAGCCTACAATGAACGCTAGAAACTATGCATGTAAGATATTAATTTTAACAAAAAGAAGTACTTACAGGTTGTGGCTCACAATCCACAGCTTCCTCTTTAATCGTAGGCTGAATCCAGCACTTAACTGCGACCAATTATGGAAGCTGTCCTTTGTCAAATGCTTTGCACAGAGAGCTATATCTTTTTAATAATATTCTGAAACATAATTAAAAATGAATTTTAACCACCTCTGTCTTTGTGTCACATCCCTTTGGAGGGCCAAACAGAACAAGATTCATGGAAGTTTGGACAGCATTTTCCTTTCTCTACTAACGTGTTTGTGGCCACGCCCAGGGGCGCAACTGCACATTTACTGAGGGGTATGCGGGTTCAAGTCCCCCCCCCCCCCCCATTCCCCCCAACATGCCTTGGTTTTCTACTTTTGGTAATTTTGTTAAAACAAAATGACAGATATGGGAGTCCTAAAGGGCAAAAAATACCTAAAAATGCAATCACTTCACACATGCATACTATGAGAGGTAAGGTCTGTTTTTCCATGAACAATTAACTGAAGCTGCTATTACACCTCTCACAAAATGAAATTAAAAAAGACTCAAATGTTTTGTGTAAAAATAAACAGGGACAAACTGCCTGAAATGTTTTATTTTATCAAAATGTTATGGGCAAACTTTTTTTTTTTTTTTAACTAAATTGAATTATTTTTGAGCAAAAAAAGTTACCAAAAGGCCTATTGTATCAATAAGATACATAATAAATGTATATGGTATAAAAATGGATCTTGATAGGATTAATAAACATCTCAGTTTCAGAAAATGTGAATATTCTGACTATTTGTTTATGTGTCAGTATTAACAGGGTTAAGACTCGTTATAATCAAGTATATAAAATTTATATAGGCCTAGGTGAATTTTTTAATCCAAATATTACTTTCAATTTTGTCTGAAGCCCATGCAGTGACTGGGTGGTGATAATGAATAATTAATGATATGGCGCCCTTCGCTTCCAAAAACATTACAAGTTGATTAAAAGTATGGTAATAATAGTGAGGGTTAAGCTTACCAATCTCTTATTTTCAAATTTGTCATGGCAGTTTTCATTTCAAGGCATTGTTTGTTCTTTTTTCGTTTTCTATTTTGCGCTCCACCTCTCTTCACTCTTCTTTCCATTTTGAACATGTGACTGTAACCGAGCAACGGATCAATCAAATGGTCAGCGGAAGGGTGGTATAATTATTTATTTAATAAAATACATTATTATATTCATATGAAATGCAGGATAAAAAATTTTATTTGTTTATTTTTATTATTTGAAACTTTTAATAAAGATAATTTCAAAAATAATTTTGGCACAATGGCGCCCCCCCATGTGTGGCGTCCCTATGCGCCGTATATACTACATACCCCCTTTTTGCGCCACTGGCCAAGCCCCTTCGCAGCACGAGGTGTGTGCGCAGTGAATGCGTGTAACCTGGAACGTGTGATCTCATTAGGCCGGATGTATTTTTTTGAAGTCCCCAAATTAATTTGCTGTAGGCTTTGCTTAGCTAACTCTGTGAAAGCTAATGTCTCCCTTTGCATTCTTACAGTCTTCTTACAGTCAGTGATGTTCATGTTCACACCGCAACATTACACATCAACTAAAGTTTAAAATATGATGTCGTAGTGGACCACCCCTTTAATTCTTCCATCAAAAGTGATTTGTGGATATTTTATATGTATTTATTGTTATTGTTAACGAAAAATGAAACAGGAGAATACTGTTATTTATAATAATATCAATAATAAGTACTATTATTAATCAAATCTGCATCGCTGAGACCTTTATTTCAGTTTGTTGATGTACTTCCAACTATAACGGAATATTAATTAGGGGGCAGGGCTTTCTTATTGCGCATCATTCCCTCTTAGCAAGCTAACATTTAGAGGAACGTGGTTAAGAATGCTACTGTCAAACTGACGTGAAGAACCGACCACTCCCAACGCAGAACCAAATGCTCAGACTTTGATTGAAGATCACCACAACAAACATTATTATTTCAGTGGACTAACCTATGTGGATGAATTAATCACCTAAAGAAGAACAACCTGCGCTATCAAAATAAACACTGTAGATTTTGATTTCACCCAGACTTTAAGTTGATTTACTGCCCGAGAGTGGAGACCCGTTGAGTCCTCTGGTTTGTTTGTGATTGTGATGGAGGTTTTTTTTTAGGCTGGTTCCTCCAGTGTTCTGCAGTGCTGAACGAGATGTTATCTGTCAGTCAGCGGCGGATGTGTTTTACTCAGACTGACAGTCTCCCTTCAATGACCTGTGATGGAGTGTCTTGCTCAAGGGCAGTGTGATTATATGTGAAAGCCGCTCTTCAGGATTGGCTCTGAGCAGGGGTCAGATCAGGAGAGGTTGGCGTCGGGATGTGTACAGTAGTTTTAGCATTATTGAGGTATTTAGTTGATGTTAAGGCACACTGATTGGAATGCCTTGAATGTGTCTTGTGTAAAGTCAAGTTTTGTTGGAAATACCTAGTTCAGAACTTACATATATGAAGAGATTATTTACAAGAACAGATAACCATGACATTTTTCAGAAGTTTTGCAACTGTTTTTTTTAATAGTCATGCAAAAAAATGTTTTATTCATCTCTGTGTATCATGTTTTTTCCCAATTGTACTCATCAATACAAATTTACAGATATCTGTTGATATACACTTAGTATGGAAAGCGTTTGTAACGGTACGGTGACAATGACAACGGTGGTGAGGATCCAATCGCAGATTTAAAGATTATAGTCAGTACAGCATTGGTCAACGGGGGCAAACAGATATATATAGGAATCCAGAATCGTAGTCGTGGTACAGGCAGAGGGTCAACAAGGCTGGTAGCAGGCAAGGATAAACAAACAAACAAGGCTAGGATCAAAACACGGAAGACAGGAACAAATAAAACGCGTTGTATGTCGCTTTACAGGGAACAATACTCAGCGACGACTGAGTGAATGTGCTGCTTATGTAGTGAGTGCAATCAGTCTTTGACAGTCCTCCGGTGGTGTGTGTGCAATCAGTCGTGATATGGAACAGGAGTGTGTGTGTGCTGCATGACTGCAATTGTAGTCCTTAAACAAGCAGATCTGTAGTTCATGAAAAGTGTGTGTGTGTGTGTGTGTGTGTGTTTCTCTGGCTGTAGATCGCTGGTGATCGTGACAGTGTTCAGACCCCCTAAATGTTTCACTCTTTGTTATAGTGCAGCCATTTGCTTAAATCATTTAAGCTATTTTTTCCCTCATTAATGTACACACAGCACCTCACATTGGCAGAAAAACACAGAACTGTTGACATTTTTGCTGATGTAATAAAAAAGAAAAGCTGAAATATCCTAAGTCTTAAGTATCCTAAGTATTCAGACCCTTTGCTCGGTATTTAATAGAAGCACCCTTTTGATCTAATACAGCCATGAGTCTTTTTGGGAATTTTTTCGCTGCAGATCCTCTGCAGGTCTGTTAGGTTGATTGATAAACATTGATAGACAGCAGTTTTAAGTCTCTCCAGAGATGCTCAATTGGGTTTATTTCAGGGCTCTGGCTGGGAAATGAGCCGCTTTATTATTAGTCAACAGTGTTATTAAAATCAGGCAACACAAAATAATAAGATAGGCAATTCATGACCCTTTAAAAAAATTTTTAGTTTTCAGTTTCTCTTCAAAAATGATTGGCTGTAATATTACATATTTTATACATATACAGGTCAAAATAAGAGTAATTGGTCACACTTTACAATAAGATTCATTAGTTAATGTTAATTAATGCATTTACCAACATGAACAAACAATGAACAATACATTTACTACAGTATTTGTTCATGTTAGTTAACATTAGTTAATGAAAATACAGTTGTTCATTGTTTATGTTAACTCACGGTGCATTAACTAATGTTAACAAGCATGGACTTGGGTGTTAATAATGCATTAGTAAATGTTCAGTTACGGTTAACAAATGCTGTACAACTGTTGTTCATGATTAGTTCTTGTTGGTAAATGCATTAACTAATGAACTTTATTGTAAAGTGTCACCGAATAATATTTTATTTTGATCTTTCGTGATCTTTCATTACACTAAACCTACTATCCTACTAAGTTTTTATTTATTTTATTAAACATTAAGTTAATTTTAGGTATTGTTGTACTTTTGTCCTGTTTATTTATATTTTTAAATACTTATATTTAACTCTTTTATTATATTTCATTCGTTCAATCATTTTCCTTCTGCTTTAGTCCCTTTATTAGTCAGGGGTCACCACAGCGGAATGAACCGCCAACTATTCCAGCACGTTTTACACAACGAATGCCCTTTCAGCTGCAACCCAACTCTCACACACACACACACACACACACACACTCATACACTACGGCCAATTTAGTTCCTTCAATTCACCTATAGTGCGTATCTTTGGATTGTGGTGGAAACTAAAGCACCAGGATTAAACCCACACCAACACGGAGATAACATGCAAACACAGAAATGCCAACTGACCCAGCCTGGACTCAAACCAGCGACCTTCTTGCTGTGAGGCAACAATGCTAACCACTGAGCCATCGTGTCACCCCTTATTTTATTTCACTTCAGAATTTGAATTACCTGGAAAGTACTGAAACACTATATAATATTCATTCATTCATTCATTTTTTTTCAGCTTAGTCCCTTTGAGCAGCAACCCATCACTGGGAAACATCCATACACACTCATTCACACATACACATACACTACTATGGACAATTTAGCTTACCTAATTCACCGGACTTGTGGGGGAAACTGGAGCACCCAGAGGAAACCCACGCTAACACGGGGAGAACATGCAAACTCTGACCCAGCCGAGGCTCAAACCAGCGACTTTCTTGCTGTGAGGCAATCGTGCTACTCACTGCGCCACCTATTATACATAGCGCCTACTATGTATAATGTAAAATTGATTTATTTCACATTTTCCTGTTCAGATTCTGAACTCATAAACACAAATGGTGTGTACAATAAACCAGTGTAACTAGTCCCCAGAATTTGGGGTGTAAAAATTTGCATGTTTGTGCTGAAGTCATTCATGAGCAGAAAGGAAATTGAAGGAAATCATATCATCCTCACTGAGCTGTGCTGCTGGTGTCTGAGACGCTGTTTTGAGTTTGTTTCCCACTGCATCATTCCCCATTATTTTTCATCAGCAGCTGTTAAAACAAATGGCCATGAATTTTTAAATTAATTAGGTTCCTGTAGCATACAGTGTAGCTTTGTTCATAATTAGCCGTTATTGTGTGTTTAATGAGATTTCCGTCACCGCTGGAATGAGTTGTGAGTGCGTGTTGTTTCCACGGCTCAGCATAAAAGTAAAACCAAAAATGTACAAAGCCTTGAGTCAGCGCAACACTCTCTTTATCGCTTACGACAGACACGTCTGATACCCTGTATTTACAGTCTGGAGACATTCAGCATTAACCAGCCAAACTGTTCTCCGGTTCAGACACTTTCCGGCCCCCGCGGCCCTCTAATGCGGTTTTGAAAGTTCATAATTGTATTTCACAGGTGTCCTACAATAGGTTTACATCCACTCAAGGTCAAAATATCCATCAGCTCTTTCCTCTCAGTGTCTGAGGCCATGTTTTTGTCCATGTTTTTTTCTCTCCGTTTCAGCCTTCCGTCCACACTGAGTTGGCGTTTATAGGCAACAAAAATGTATCTTATTAAAACAACACAGGCTCATTGTGAAAACGTAGTCCCGAGTACGTTTCTGGAGACCGCACATTACGTGGTCAGAGGTACGTATGGCTGCGTTTCGTTTTTTTAAAACGAACGCTACGGCGCGGTGTGACGATGTTTCTTTTCGCGCTTACCAGCTGACCGCCTCGTGTGGACGACTTTCCCGCTGCAACCAGTTTGTCCCGTTAGCTCGCCGTGTTCGTCGGCAGACTCGAGACGCGGAGAGGAGTTGACTACTACGACGACGACGCCGGGGTTCGAGTCCGGCGAGGAGCGGTTCCAGAAATCAGGTAAGACAAACACAGAATCAATATAATGAAGTAAACAACAGGGTGAGAACCCGGTGAAGTCTGAAAATGTGGTAAAAAATGAGACGAGGGGCTTTTGTTTTATTCAGGCTTGCTTTTTTGAAAGCTGTTGGTTGGGTTTAGGGAACTGTGTGTGGGTGGGTGGGTCGATCGATAAGATTTTGGTTGGGTTTAGGGAAGGGGGAGGGTGGGTCAGTCCGATCGGATGGTCAGTCAGTCGTTCAGTCAGCCAAAAACTGTTGGCCGACAGCGGGCTCTGGTGGGTCTACACGAGAACGGCAGGCGCAAACGGCACTCGCAAGAGACATTTGAGATCTAAAAAAGCATCCGCAGCGGCCTCTCGTGGACTTGCCAAAGCAAAAAGCGCAAAAGACGTACCTGACGGGAACGTACTCGGGACTATGTTCTCTGAATGAGCCTGGGTTGTATTAAAAACGTTGCCCCAAATGGGTCAATTTGAAAGTGCTGTGTTTCATGTTGCGGTGTGGACTGTGAAAGCAGAGGCTTGGGGACAATGTTCTCTGAATGAGCCTGGGTTGTATTAAAAACGTTGCCCAAAATGGGTCAATTTGAAAGTGCTGTGTTTCATGTTGCGGTGTGGACTGTGAAAGCAGAGGCTTTCCTAAAAATGATGATGTATTTGTTACACACACATACACTCAGGACTATGTTCTCTGAATGAGCCTGGGTTGTATTAAAAAAGTTGCCCAAAATGGGTCAATTTGAAAGTGCTGTGTTTCGTGTTGCGGTGTGGACTGTCAAAAGCAGAGGCTTGGGGACTATGTTCTCTGAATGAGCCTGGGTTGTATTAAAAACGTTGCCCAAAATGGGTCAATTTGAAAGTGCTGTGTTTCGTGTTGCGGTGTGGACTGTGATAGCAGAGGCTTTCCTAAAAACGATGATGTATTTTAGTCATGTGAGGCAGTCATGTGACTAATTCAGCTAAAGGCTGATTTATACTTCTGTTTCGAGTGATCAGAATCAGAATCAGAAAGAGCTTTATTGCCAGGTATGTTCACACATATGAGGAATTAGTTTTGGTGACAGAGCTTCTGCAGTGCAACAGAATTACAGAGACAGGACAAAAAACAGATAATAAATATATTCAAAAAAATAGAAGTAAGTGTTAAATGCAAATATACAAATTGACAAGTGTATGTACAGGTGTATTACTATATACAGCATTATATGTGCAGCTGTTACGTGCAAATTGGCATGTAAAGTGTGTTGTTAAATAAGTGTATGTGTGTGTAAAAAGTGTATAGCAAGTAGTGATGTTGGTTCCATGATTGTTATCATCAAGTGTTCATGAGATGGATCGCCTGAGGGAAGAAACTGTTTCTGTGTCGGGCTGTTCTGGTGCGCAGTGCTCTGTAGCGTCGACCAGAAGGTAACAGTTCAAAGAGGCAGTGTGCTGGGTGTGAGGGGTCCATAGTGATTTTGGCAGCCCTTCTGCTCTCTCTGGATAAGTACAGTTCTTGGAGAGTAGGGAGGATTGTACTAATGATTCGCTCAGCAGTCCGAACCATTCGACGTAGTCTTTGAAGGTCAGATTTGGTAGCTGAGCTAAACCGGCGTGACATACAGCACCTGCCTTGCGCATAGTCGTGCATTTATACTTCTGTACTCTGTTTGGAATTGTTTTGGCTCATGACTTCCGGTCTCATTCACTTCCATTTATTTTAAGACCTCGCTCGTTACCTACAAATTAACAGCTCTATACTTACAAATGAGATGTTTTGTTAGTAAGATGATGAAAAACAGGGCTAAGACAAGGATGGGTTTGATAGATTGTTTAGATCTTTCAAAGTGAAATGATCTCCAGTATATATAAATGTTTGCCAAATCTTAAAATGCACTCATCAACTTGCATTAAAACTAAGAGGGAGAAAGAATGAACTGATGAGGAACGGACAAAAATATGGAAAAACGTTGCCTGGTATGATGAGTCTCGATTTCTGCTGCAACACTCCGATGGTAGGGTCAGAATTTAGCATCAATACCATGAAAGCATGGATCCTTCCTGCCTTGTATCAACGGTTCAGGCTGGTGGTGATGGTGTAATGGTGTGGGGGATATTTTCTTGGCACACAGCCACAAGCCAGCACAAAACACGAGAATTATTTACATGATTTATTCTATTACAACCCAACACTAGTTTCGGACACCACTAGAAATGGCTGCTGCCTTAAGTAGTGCACTATTTAAGGGTATGGGGGCGATTTTTGGATACAGTCAGATGTATGTGCTTTCAGATTCTCCATGAGTCTCTCACACATACAGACTGTGTGCATTGACTGATAACGTAATCCATTATCAGTCGCCGTTAACATTTAATGTAATACAATAAATCATCTGCAGCTACTGACGTTTTAATCAGCCGTTTTCTCCACTCATCCCAGAAAAAGTGTTAATGGCGAGCCCTGGATACAGATTAATATTGACACACTAATGAATGAATGAAGAAAGACTAATGTTTACCTCAGAATGTGATTTGCTCACGGCCACAAGACCAAGACAGTGGTCAGTTCAGCGTTGCAATCTCTGTCCAACTCTGTTGTGGTCTACATTAAAAACGCAAGCATTTCTTTCATGATGGATTTCAACTTTTTGCTCTTCAAGATCTGTGATTTCTCTTCATCGGTTTCCTTTGGCTGGTCTGGGTCTGATGTTTCACGTATATACAGTTGAAGTCAATTTTATTATTATTTTTTTTCTGAAATATTTCCTAAATGATGTTTAACAGAGCAATGAATTTTTCACAGTATTTCCTATAATATTTTTTCTTCTGGAGAAAGTATTATTTGGTTTATTTCAGCTAGAATAAAAGCAGTTAAATTTTTTAAACCATTTTAAGGTCAATATCATTAGCCCCTTTAAGCAATATATATTTTTAACTGTAGGTCACAAAATATGGTATGTTTTAGGACTGCACGATGCATAATTTCAGCATTATGTATCGCAATGTGCGCGTCCGCAATAGTCACATTAGCTACAATTCCATCCACCTTATTTTATCAGCATTCTGGTGCTTCCACGTACTGTTGTCTCACTTCACCTCTGCTCGCTATATTAAAGTGTGGATTCATGGTCAAGCGCCCCCTAACTTTAGAGCATAGTGATTGAATATTTTCTCGCGGGCACACACAGTCAATCCGGAGAGAAGTAAAACGCTCATAAATTATTTAAGCGTAAAACCGAAAAAAAACCCCGCAATTCTCAATCGCGTATTGAACCACCGTACCGAACAGTTCCATATTATATTGAGAATTGGGGCATCCCTAATACAAATAATCTTGGATAGAAAATTTGTCAGCGAAAATTAAAAAAATCTAGAATCTGAGTGTTGAAAAAAAAAGTTAAATAAAAATATTGCGAAAATCACCTTTAAAGTGGTCCTAATTAAGTTTTTTACAATGCATATTACTAATCGAAAATGTACTTTTAACATATTTACAGTAGGAAATATACAAAATGTTTTCCTGGAACATTGCCTTTACTTAAAGGGTCACGAAACACCAAAACACATTTTTTGAGCTATTGACAGTCATATATGTGTCCCACTATTAGGACACAAATATTCAGCTAAAGAGTGAAAATTGGTTGTTTTTGCGTTATTTCGAGCAAATTTGTTAGTTTTGCATGGACTCCAGCGTGCAAAGTGGACGTCTGTCCCGGCGAGTATATTGTGACGTCTCTGAGTGTGTGGCATTGATTCATGACAAAGACTTGGTTTGAACCAATCAGCGCGCTCTATTGTGAATGCGGCGCAACTTCATTAATATTCATTATCACTTCGAAGACTGTTTGTGCCTGTTAGTGTTCAGTCAGCAAGGAGCGCCACACTGTGTTGCTAAAACAAGTGGAAGAAGAAGAATTGTTTGGAGACACAGGTCGCCAGTGTTGTGTTTATGTGCTGCAATAAGGTTTTGCTTTCATTTCCCCGCTCTGAGAGCGCAGCTGGACTCCCACGCGCGCGCAGCGGAAACTTTTTTGTCACACGAGAGCTTTCCGCATCTGGAAATGGTGAAATCCAGATTTGCCGCTCGTCTCCTTTTAAACAAATGCACAGCTCCAGTTCATGTTGATTGCCCTGTTTTTGGTAAGTATACCAATCTGAAAAATACAAACGCTGCATTTTGTTACAGGATAGTGTATGCACACACGGCTTTCTGATGCTACCTACCGAGAGCATAAGTTACAGAGAGATGCCGAGGGTTTTTCCTCATACGCCGCGCGATCTCAAACACTCCATTAAAAACGCACTCTTAGCAGTTTCTCGCATCTCATTTGTCACCGGGGCATGCAAGAAATGTTCCTGGATTAAAGTGAAAGTGCAGTTAAAGTCGACAAATTAATAATTTGGCAAATAATTTGATTACTGATGTCCATGTAAACACACTGTCTTTCTCCCCCTGCGTCTGTGTGTTTGCTGTGCCTCTGTGTGAACATCAGCGCGTGCACAAATGGAAACTCCCAGTTTTATGCAAAACCTTCCCTCTTTCTCCTTCCCTGACACTCCCACCTAAACAGAGCTGGACACACCCACTTTCCTGAGCTTTTCCAAACTAGAGGTGTGAAAACACCCGACTGAGACTGGGGGGTTTTGTGGCCCTTTAATATTGTAATGATCAATACTTTTTACTATTGCTAAAAATATACCTGTCCAACCTAAGACTTGTTTTTGTGGTCCAGGGTCGCAAGTGTTGATGGGACTTGTCCAGTCGATTGCATGATTGTGCTTTGCTATTGGTCGATCTCCTGTGATTGACAGCTCAAGCCCCGCCCTCACTCCAGTACAGGCATCATCATACACAAGACGCTGACTCGTAAGGGTGGAGTGCAGACGGTGAGCAGGTGTGTTTGAGCGCAGTGTTTTGAAAGGCCGTAAGCACTCATAGAAACCCGAGAGCATCAGATCTGATCAGAGCCACCTGGAGCCTGAATTCACCGCCGTATAAACAACCTGGATTGTCTGTGTCCGCAGATCAGAGGTCAGACTCTGTGATTTTAATAGCATTGTGTGGATGTTGGTCGGGCTCAGGTGTGTACTACTGCTGTTATAAACCCTCGGGTCAGAATCACTGCCTGGTAATACAGTTTCAACAGGAGTTTTTTCATTGTGTTGTGTTCGCCCTCTCAAAAAAAGCACTGTTGTTTTACGTTCCTCATGGTGTTTCAGTGAAAATAATGAGGAAGTATTAAAAGATTCGATCGTAATTGTTTTGCTTGGATGCAAATTTATCGGGAGACAAATATACAGCTCAATGTCATACACTGAATATTATGCCCAAGAGTAACAGGCTTCAGTAAGTCCACTGGATTTATCAGGTCACAGTCCCGATAATGACAGATGTGCCCTGAGCGTGCGCCTTTTTTTATGTTTTGCGAGAAGGTGACAGCGCCTCACTGTAATGAATGGAGTAAATCACAGCAAAGCCATTACAGCAGCGGGTCGGCTCTGGCCTGTGGGAAGCCCACGCGTTTGACCCCTCGCGCCATCATTTATTTCCACCGTTCTTCGGCTCGCGGCTCTCCGAAGACACTGATATCTGGCTCTCCATGACCGCTGAAGGAACTGAGGTGGGTGTTGTTGCTCGGATCCGAGCAGATGATGGATTTGCTTTGAAAACGCGTCGGTCTGTAGGTTATGCTGAGGTTATGTTGTTTGTGGGCTGTGTGGATGCCGGACTTAAGTGCGCATGGAAAAAAAACATGCACAAGCTTACTGTTTGCATGTATTTTTTGGAAGGGAGTCGTATTATGCAAGACGGCACCATTCAGATGTTTGTGCAATGTGTAATGGGCAAAACATGTCACAGATTATTTATTACATCATGGTGTAAATGGCTCAGTGGTTAGCTCTGTTATCTCACAGTTGATTCGAGTCCTGACTAGGCCAGTTGGCATTTCTGTGTGGAGCTTGCATGTTCTCCACGTGTTGACGAGGGTTTCTTCTGGGTGCTCTGGTGTCCCCCACACTCCAAAAACATGTGCTATAGGTGAATTGAATGAACTAAATCTTATGCTTGATAAGTTGGAGGTTCATTCGGCTGTGGTGACCCCTGATAAACAAAGGGACTAAGCCGAATTAAAATGAGTGAATGAATGGTTTGCAATTGGGGGAATCAAAAAGAGTTTGTGTGTGTCTCTATAAATGCAAATTAGCTGCTGTTCCCCACCTCTTTTTCTATTGGGTGGAGCCTTTTCAGGCATATACTCCAGCAGAAACATACATATATGGTATTTCTACTGACATATACTACCTGACAAAAGTCTTGTCGTCGATCTCAGTTGTAAGAGCAACAAATAATAACTTGACTTCTAGTTGATCATTTGGAAAAGTGACAGAAGGAAGATTTTTCAGATGAATCATCTGTTGACCTGTATCCCAATCGTCATAAATACTGCAGAAGACCTACTGGAACCAGCATGGACCCAAGATTCTCACAGAAATCAGTCAAGTTTGGTGAAGGAAAAATCATGGTTTGGGGTGACATTCAGTATGGGGGTGTGCAAGAGTTCTGCAGAGGGGATGGCAACATCAGCAGCCTGAGGTATCAAGACATTTGTGCTGCCCATTACATTACAAACCACAAGAGAGGGCAAAGTCTCCAGCAGTATAGCGCTCCTTCTCATACTTTAGCCTCCACATCAAAGTTTCTGAAAGCAAAGAATGTGCTCCAGGATTGGCCAGCCCAGTCACCACACATGAACATTATTGAGCATGTCTGGAGTAAGATGGAGAAGGAGGCATTGAAGGTGAATCTAAAGAATCTTGATGAACTCTGGGAGTCCTGCAAGAAAGCTTGCTTTGCCATTCCAGATGACTTTATTAATAAGTTATTTGAGTCACTGCAGAGATGTATGGATGCGGTCCTCCAAGCTCATGGGAGTCATACACAATATTAATTCTTTTTCCACTGCACCATGACTTCTGTACTGTACATTATTTCTGTTAAGTGACAAGACTTTTGTCTTAAGCAAAGTCAGAGCTTACTGTCCTAATTAAATAATTAAAAATCAAGGCATGATCATGTTTTATTTTGTTAAAATAAGCGTAATCTAAAGGCGTTTGCCTTTCATATAAGCCACTTCCGATAACAAATGATCAACTAGAAGTCAAGTTATTATTTGTTGTTCCTTTGTTGCGACCATTTCTCCTCTGAACAAACTTCTTGAGCAAAGCTGTAGTCTAGGCACCGGAGGCTGGAGAAATCTGGACATCCATCATGGAGAAGCTGAAGGTGTGAGTAGGTCACCAGCGGGTGATTAGGCTGGCCCACGGGATCAGTGCGGAGACTCATCTGTCACTGAGGTCTTTCTGGAATCAGTCTCATGCTCTCCATTCCTCCATGACCACCACAGTATCAGCTCTGGATATGGCCTAGTTATGGATTATGGATACCTTGGCATCATTTCTTCACAGGTTTTGGATCACAACAATTATGCTGCATGGTCTCTAGGAGCCATGGGATGAGTATTCCCAGGTGGAAATCGAGAATAAAGAAAATAATTAGCGTAGCGTGCTAGAAATGAAAATAGTAGTTATATAAACAAACATGTAAGGCATATAAGTGTTTCTAACAAAATATCAGGTGCATTAAGACAGGAGGAGTGTGTCCTACAGGTGGTTTGGCAAGCCCACTCACCTACGCGGAGCACGCACCATACCGTTATGTGATGCATTGAGTGTATGCTTTACTAAAAAGATAGGTCTTTAATCAAGTTTTGAACTGCGAGAGTGTGTCTGAGCCTCGGACATTATCAGGAAGGCTATTCCAGAGTTTAGGAGCCATAAATGAGAAGGCTCGACCCCCTTTACTTGACTTTGCTATTCTGGGTACTACCAGAAGCCCTGAGTTTTGAGATCTTAAAGAGCAGGTTGGATTGTAGCAAGACAGAAAGTTGGTTAGATAAACAGGAGCTAGATTAATTAAAGCTTTATACTGTAGGTAAGATAAATATTTTATAATCAACACGGAAGCCAGTGTAAGGGGGATAAAATTGGGGTGATATGATCCTATTTTCTAGACCTGGTAAGAACTCTGGCGGCTGCATTTTGTACTAGCTGAAGTTTGTTAATAAAGGATGCTGGGCAACCAGCGAACAGAGCATTACAGTAATCCAGCCTAGAGGTCATAAAAGCATGAACAAGATGGAGAACACACTTCATAACTCTGCTATATTTCTTAGAGATATGATTTTCATAAGTTAAGTCTAATACCTTCTTTTTACTATTAATCTACGTCATATATCATCGCTATGACACTAATCTTTGCTAAGCTAACTTCTGCTATTGCTGATTCCCGTCTGAGCTCTCAGAAGCTGTTTTGCCTTCCTGCAGGTTCTGTTTTTCTCCCTCGAGCACTTTATGCTTTCAGATCTGACCGGGAGTATAAATGGCAACTGTAGACGCGCTCTGTGTTTCCCCACACTGCTCCTGTGTGTGTGTGTGTGTGTGTGTGTGTGTGTGTG
>CAIGQQ010006944.1:2148310-2158374 GCA_903798035.1 Danio albolineatus
GTTTTCTCCAGTTTAAGCTCTTTTAATTGGAGTTTTCTCCAGTTTAAACTCTTTTAATTGGAGTTTACTCTTTTGTCCATAAGAAACACACTCTTTTATCTTACTGACTCTTTAGGGCCCAATCCTAATTCTCCCCCTTGGCCCTCCTCCTTTCCTTCTTCTCCTGGTTTTGCATGTCTACATGAATGTTTTATGATCATGTTTTTAAAATAATGCTTAATTTGGCTATCTATAATCCATAATAATAAATCCTGTATTGTAGTCCCATGAAAAACTTTCACATCTGTCACTCGATGATTCAATTCAATTCACCTTTATTTGTATAGCGCTTTTACAATGTGGATTGTGTCAAAGCAGCTTCACATAGAAGGTTATAGTAAATTGAAAATGTCAGTTTAGTTATTAGCTATTAAATTATTAGCTAGTATATAGCTGAGTTCAGGTCAGTTCAGTGTTGTTTAATATTCACTACTTAGAGTCCAAACACTGAAGAGTAATCCATCGGTGCGCAGCTCTAGCTGCAGTCTAGTCGCTGGAGGCTGGAGAACTCGAGACTCGTCTGTCCTTGGAGGGTCACGGGAATCCGTCTCTTGCTTGCTACTCCGCCAAGCAGCTGCTCAGGATACAGCCTGGTCCAGGGTTAAGGAGCCTTGGGATCGTCTCGTCACGGGTCTTGGATCGCATCCGTGGCGCTGCATAGTCTCTGGGGGCCTCGGGAAGAGTATCCCCAGTTGGAATAGAGAACAAAGAAAATAATTAGCGTAGCTGCAGTTCATAGTGTATATAAAGGGGATGCGTGGAGCACATTCGTGCATCATACCGCTAAGTGATGTATTGAGTGTATGCTTTACTAAAAAGATAGGTCTTTAATCTAGTTTTGAACTGTGAGAGTGAGTCTGAGCCCCGGACATTGTCAGGAAGGCTATTCCAGAGTTTAGGAGCCATAAATGAGAAGGCTCGACCCCCTTTATTTGATTTTGCTATTCTGGGTACTACTAGAAGCCCTGAGTTTTGAGATCTTAGAGAGCGGGTTGGATTGTAGCGAGACAGAAGGTTGGTTAGATAAACAGGAGCTAGATTATTTAATGCTTTATATGTAAGAAGTAATATTTTGAACTCAATACGAAACTTAACAGGCAGCCAGTGTAACGAGGATAAAATTGGGGTGATATGATCATATTTTCTAGACCTGGTAAGAACTCTGGCGGCTGCATTTTGTACTAGCTGAAGTTTGTTAATAGAGGAGGCTGGGCAACCAGCGAGCAGAGCATTACAGTAATCCAGCCTGGAAGTCATAAAAGCATGAACTAGCTTTTCTGCATCTGAGATGGATAGCATACTTCGTAGCTTAGCAATATTTCTCAGATGAAAGAATGCAGTTTTTGTGATATGGGAGATATGGCTTTCGAAAGTTAAATTGCTGTCTAATATGACACCCAGATCTTTAACAGTAGAGCTAATGCTAACTCTGCATCCCTCTAGTTGCAGGTCGAGTTGTGCGATCTGCTGTGTACAGGATTTAGGTCCTATAAGTAAAAGTTCAGTTTTGTCTGAGTTTAAGAGAAGGAAGTTGTTGGTCATCCAGTTTTTAACATCTTTAATACACTCAGTTAGTTTTGATAGTTTAGACGTCTCGTCAGGTTTAGTAGAAATATATAATTGAGTATCATCAGCATAACAGTGAAAGCTGATCCCGTGTCTTCTAATAATGTCTCCCAGGGGCAGCATGTATATTGTAAACAGCAAAGGTCCTAAAACTGATCCTTGAGGCACCCCATACTTAACTGGCCTGACTTGTGAAGGTTGTCCATTAATATTCACAAACTGGTAACGATTAGTTAAGTATGACTTGAACCATTGTAAAGCCGTTCCCTGGACACCTGTAGAGTTTAAGCGATTTATGAGGATATTGTGGTCAATTGTGTCAAATGCGGCACTAAGATCTAGCAGGACTAACAGCGAGATGCACCCTTGGTCAGCAGCTAATAATAAATCGTTGGTTATTTTCACTAATGCAGTTTCTGTACTGTGATGAGGCCTGAAACCTGACTGGAACACCTCAAAAGCATTGTTCATCTGCAGAAAGGAGCATAATTGGGCAGAAACAACTTTTTCTAGTATTTTAGACATAAATGGAAGATTTGAAATAGGCCTATAATTAGCTAAGTTGCAGGGGTCCAGTTGTGGTTTCTTAATAATAGGCTTAATAACAGCGAGCTTGAAAGAGTTTGGAACATGTCCTAATGACAAAGAAGAGTTGATAACGTTAAGAAGAGGTTCTCCTATTACAGGTAGCAATTCTTTCAGTAATTTTGTTGGAATTGGGTCTAGCATACTCGTAGCTGGTTTAGAACTATTTATAATTTTGTCTAGCTCTTCCTGTTCTATGTTCTCGAAGCACTGTAGGCTAATTTGGTTCAGTGGAATGTTTACTGGATCTGAAGTATAAGGCTGTACAGAGATTTTAACATCTATTTTTTGTCTAAAGCCTTCTATTTTATCACTGAAAAAATTCATAAAGTCTTCGCTACTCATTTGCGGTGTGATATTTTGTTCCAGCGATGACCGATTGTTTGTTAATTTAGTAATGGTGTTGAATAGAAATCTAGGATTGTTATGGTTATTTTCTATCAGTTTACGGAGGTGCTCAGCCCTGGCGGATTTGAGGGCCCTCCTATAGCTGGACATACTGTCTTTGTACGCAATTCTAAAGACCTCTAAATTTGTTTTTTTCCATTTATGTTCCAAGGCACGGGTTGCTGTTTTGAGAGCGCGCGTGTGACTGTTATACCATGATGTAGTTTTATCTTCTCTAGTCTTTTTTAATTTGATGGGTGCCACAGTATTTAGTGTGCTAGTAAAGATGGCATCCATGCTGCTAGTTATTACATCGAGGTCATTTGCATTTGCAGGTGCATTTCGAAATAAAGAAAGATCAGGCAAGTTATTTGCGAATTCCTCTTTGGTAGACGGAACGATAGATCTACTAAGGCGATGTATTGGTGCGGATCTGCTAATGTCAGGTAAACATAGCTTGTAAAGTAAGAGGTAGTGGTCCGTAATATCGTCGCTTTGTGGTATAATCTCTACATCCATGACCTCAATTCCATAAGAGAGAATTAGATCTAAAGTATGCTTTAGACGATGGGTGGGACCAACAACATTTTGCTTTATCCCAAGGGCATGTAGTAGATCCATAAATGCGAGCCCTAATGTATCGTTGGCGTTATCTATGTGGATGTTAAAGTCTCCTACAATTAGTATTTTATCAGTTTTAACTAGTAAGTCAGAAATAAAATCAGAAAACTCTTTTAGAAAATTCACATAGGGTCCTGGGGGTCTATATATGGTGATTAAAGCGAGAGATAGCATTTTATTCATAGTATCCGAAAGCATAACATTAAGCGCCAATACTTCAAAGGAGGTAAACATAAGTCCGTTTCTCTGATTAACATTAAGAATACCACTAAAGATTGATGCAACTCCACCACCACGACCAGTTTGACGAGCCTCATGCTTATAAGAGAATCCTGGAGGAGTTGCTTCATTTAAACTAATATAGTCATTTTGTTTCAGCCAGGTTTCAGTGAGACAGAGTGCATTAAGATTGTTATCTGTTATAATGTCATTTATGATAAGTGCTTTAGGTGCTAGTGACCTGATGTTCAGGAGACCTAGCTTTACGATATTTATATTTTCATTTTTTGGTATTTTTTCTGGTTTGATTCTTAATAGATGTCTTCTAGAGCACACAGTACGCTTATTTCTTGGTCTAATAATACGAGGAACAGACACAGTTTCTATGCGGTTAGCCGGACATGCATTATTGTGAATTAAGTGGGATGAAGAAGGGTCTATATGGCTAGAATGTGGATTTTTTGAATGTTTACTTACTAGTCAGACAGAACGAAGCGTCCTGGAGATGTTGTCCGACAGCAGATCAGCTCCAGCTCGACTGGGGTGCAGCCCGTCAGCACGGTAGAGCCTAGGACGCTCCCAGAAAAGAAACCAGTTATTGGCAAAGAGCAGTTTCTGTTCTTTACACCATGTTAATAGCCATTCATTCAGAGCAAAAAGTCTACTGAACCTTTCACTTCCTCGGCGGTAGGTAGGTAGCGGTCCAGAAACGATGATCTGCGTGGAGGGCGCGGTGCGACGAACCGTCTCGATCAGGCTCCTGAAGTCCTCCTTCAGGATCTCCGACTGTCGCAGCCCGGTGTCGTTCGTCCCCACGTGGAGGACGACGGCACCGATGCTCATGCCAGCGGTCAGGATAGCAGGAACCTGGGCACAGAGATTCTTAATGCGGGCACCGGGAAAGCAGTGAGTGCGTACTTTGTTACCTTTAGTGGAAGCAGCGCGGACGTGGCGAACGATGGAATCACCGATGATCGCCACATCGCGGCCCGTCTCGCGGAGGGGGGCGAAGCGGTTCTCCGTGGAGATCTCGAACGGGGGAGCAGGAGACGTCCTGCCCCGGGACCTGGCAAGCACCTTCCGCGGCTGCACCCAGGGGCCGTGGTAGCCGGGAGTCGGCGTGAACGACCACTGGGCGACCCGCGTACGCGGTGCACTGGGCCTGGACAGAGAAACACGCGGGGTTGAGGTAGACGGAGTGTTGTGATCGTATTGAACACTTACCTCAGATGAGCGAGACGCAGCACCGGGTGCAGCGAGCGAAGCCCGCCGCTCCCGTAGCTGCGCACGCTTCATCTCCAGATCTCGTATCAGCTTCCCGAGATTGTCGAGCTCCCGATCAAGCAACTCCATCGTAGTTTCTCCTGCACACAAAAGCGACATTGAAAAGGGAGAGGAGCAAAGCCAGTAAGTGGGTAAATGAGCGAGTGAAGGAAGCCGGTAGCTTTTGCTGGCTAGCGGTGCTAGCAGGCTAAAGCTACAAGCAACAAGCGGATGCTCGAGAGACACAACGTTTCAAGGTAGATTTGTTTGTATTAATGTATTAAAGGTATGTCCACCCTAGGTAGAACGGAGAAATATTTAGCGAATGTGGATGTATTCTATGAAAAAAAATGTAAATTGCGAATCCAGGTGACGGAGCTTCAAACAAACACAGCTAGAATACTGGAACAGCGTCAGTGACGTCAGTGACACTGGAATACCCTGTCAGGAAAGTCTAGTGGCTGGGAATGAGCTTTTTACAGTGTCTGGTGTAATGTTAATGTTGTTTTCTTATAGATTAATATGGCCATGGTGTAAATGCACAGTACAAATACAAGCTTATTGCCACATTGTATTGTTATGATGACATGATATCGCTGCCTTCATTGATCTCCTGATGATAAACACCAAAAAATAACGCAACTGGAATAACTACAGCAGTCGCGATCGCCGATCTCATATGAATCAAGAGATCGCAATGACATACGAAGACGTGTGCAGGTGTTGTAGTGGTGTTCCATTTCTTAGGAGTAAATTTAAAGCCCTTCTGGTTCACACTCTGTTTCAAGGGCCAAGGGGAAGGGGTAAAGTAGGGGTACAAAAATCGAATTGGGATTGGATCTAATAGATATTTACAACAGTTTTTGCACTAGACACTTTCTTACAATCACTTCATATCTCTTGAAAAACATTGTGCGTTTGTGAGCGTACTTCACAGGGGTGAGGGGGTTTGACAAAGCCCCCTGTATGTGGTTGTAACGTTACGTGGTTGGAAACAATTTATTTGGGCTGAATTTAAACAAACAAATTAAGTTGAGCATCAGTACATTTAATTTGTTTGTTTAAATTCAACACAAATAAATTGTTTGCAACAGTTTTGCAGACATAATTTTTTCAGTGTAAACACTTCACTTAAACTTCACTGGATTAACTAAATTTTTTCTAAGGTAACTGGTTGTAAACAGTTTAAATGGGCTGAATTTAAACAAACAAACTAAGTTGAACATTACTAAATGTGTTTGTTTAAATCCAGCCCCCATAAATTGTTTACAACCAGTTACCTTAGAAAATATAGTAAATTCATTTAATAATACATTGTTCAGTGTTGTTGCTTGTGTTTTTTGTTTTGTTTTGTTTTGTTTTGTTTTCAGCCAATACTCATACATTTCTGTAGGTTTTCACACTAGTTTTAATGCTGTGTAATTGTATTCTTTATATTTTATTGTATTACAATATGTATTGGGGTGTTAATGTTCTAATGTTATCTGTCTTCACTAATTAAGCTGTTTTTTAGGGATGTCCCGATCCGATATTGATATCGGAAGTAGGTCCGATATCAGCCCCAAAAAACTCTATCGGACTGCGTTAAAAATCTCCGATATTCCGCTCTAAACTCCATTACAGCTATTCTATCCAGCAGCGTCCAGAGCCAGCGTGCAAAGCCCACGTGATCAAAACCTTCTTGCTAGCAAAGTAGCAAAGAAAAAGAGCGATGTTTTCATTAAAGTCCAAAAAAGACAGTGTGGCTCAGCTACACATACTTGTCATGCACAAGTTTCCCGTGATGGAACAGAACCGGGAAAGTTTATAACGTCCAACCTCATCGCGCGTTTAAAGCAGCATCGCTTTGCTCTGCATGTAGACTTTCGCGAGACCGCTGAGTTAAAGAAACAATCCTCTGGCAACTTCAAGAAACGAACGCTGCCTGAAACCATCGCAAAACGTGACAAATTCCCAAGAGATAGCAAAAAGGCATTAACCTTAACAGAAAAAATATGCCAGTTTATTGTGCGGGATGATCATCTACTCGGTGGTGAGTAATGTCGGGTTTAAACGCTTAATTGAACACCTCGAGAGTCGCGACGCTATGCCCAGCCGCCACTAAATTGCCATACCACAGCATAAAGAAGTTAAAGAGTGTATTGCTAAGCATTTGGATAAAGTAAGTGCTGTTAGCTTCACCACTGACATCTGGAGCTCAGAAAACTGTCCGCTATCTTTATTGAGTCTGACTGTTCACTGGATGCTGCACTGACTTTACATTGCAGAGCGCAGTTTTACATGCACGCGAGTTCAGAGGTTCACACACAGCTAACGACATCACAAAAGCCATAGAGGAGCTGCATGACTGGAAAGTCGACAAAAAGAAGGTCCATGTATTTCTAAGAGATAATGCTGCTAATATGAGAAAGGGATGGATCAGGTTGCTGTGCCAAGCTTGGGATGTTTTGCGCACAGCCTGCTTGTAGTCCGTGAAGGGCTTTTGTCACAGCGAGCTGTGAGTGATGCACTAGTTAACGGGAGAAAAACAGTATGAAATACTTATCTTCTTTAAAAAAACAAATCTCCACATCATGCTCGGACTGCAGAAAGTTGAGTTGGAGTAGGAAGTGTAATCATCCTTTTAGTTAGTTATTTGTTTTCTGGAGTTATATTTATTTTATATATAGTGCTAACAAAATATACTTTATATTTTATATACTTTATATTTTGTGGATAGTAAATGCAATGATCTCATTCTTTCGGGCAGTGTGTGTTCCTACCATATGCTGATGGTAAAAAATAACTGAAGTAACCTTTAATTATTTTCCACTTTAAAAATATATATTTTTGTTTATTCAATTAAGATATTTTTTAGGGTCTTAGTATTTATTTGTTAATTCTTTTTTATATATTCTTATGTAAAAGGTTCTCATTTATGCAACCTATAATAAATTGCTGACTTTTGTTCTCGGTTTGATCGAGCCGTTCATACATTCCACTCAACGAAATAGGTCAAAGTAAAGTATTCATGATTTGTGCTGATTATTGTATCGGATTTGTATCGGTATCGGTTAGTACTGAAGTCTGCAATATCGGTATTGTATCGGAAGTTAAAACGTTGTATCGGGACATCCCTACTGTTTTTGTTTAATTAAAAATAGGAAGTACAGAAAATGTGTTGAAAATTATTACAAGTGATTTTAGTTTTTGTTTTCTAATTATTTTAGTATTGTTGTGATGTCAGAACTGAATTTTCTTTAGTGGCCCCTGATCCTTCAGATCTTGTTTTGCTGCTGTAGAATCGTTTCTTACAATTACTCATGATGTCGTATTTAGAATATTAATAATGTTTTATTGTTGTTGTTGAAACCATATGCATCTGACACAAGTCTTTTCGTCGATCTTAGTTGTAAAAGCAACAAATAATAACTTGACTTCTAGATGATCATTTGGAAAAGTGGCAGAAGGTAGATTCTTTTCTTATGGGTCATCTGTTGAACTGTATCACAATCATTACAAATACTGCAGAAGACCTATTGGGACCCCCATGGACCCAAGATTCTCACAGAAATCAGTCAAGTTTGGTGAAGGAAAAATCATGGTTTGAAGTTATATTCAGTATGGGGGCGTGCGAGAGATCTGCAGAGTGGATGGCAACATCAACAGCCTGACGTATCAAGACATTTGTGCTGCCCATTACATTACAAACCACAAATTCTTCAGCAGAATAGCTCTCTTTCTCATACTTCAGCCTCCACATCAAAGTTCCTGAAAGCAAAGAAGGTCAAGGTGCTCCAGGATTGGCCAGCCCAGTGACCAGACATGAACATTATTGAGCATTTCTGGGGTAAGATGGAGGAGGCATTGAAGAAGAATCCAAAAAATCTTGATGAACTCTGGGAGTCCTGCAAGAATGCTTTCTCTGCCATTGCAGATGACTTTATTAATAAGTTATTTGGGTCATTGCAGAGATGTGTGGATGCAGTCCTCCAAGCTCATGGGAGTCATACACAATATTAATTATTTCTCCACTGCAGCATGACTTTATATTCTATACTGTACATTATTTCTGTTAAGTGACAAGATATTCGTCTAGGCAAAGTCAGACCTTACTGTCCTAATTAAATAATTAAAGATTAAGGTATGATCATGTTTTATTTGGGACAAATAAATGTAATCTAGAGGCCTTTGCCTTTCATATAAGCCACTTCTGACACCAAATGATCAACTAGAAGTCAAATTATTATTTGTTGTTCCTAAAACTCGTACAGGTGACACGGCTTTTGTCAGGTTGTGTACATTCATTACAGGGTGTAGCGTATGTCATTTGTCTTTAAAATTCTACTGCTAGTTTCACCTTGAGGGAACCAATTAAGGCGGAGCTGGTTGCGTGGGGAACTATAAAAGTGATGCACAACTGTGAGCAGACAAAAATGCATTCATATTTACTAGTGCTGATGGCATTCAAGAAGCTAAGGGATGCCTAGGCTTATGCTTTTTCTCCCTTCCGTAACCAGCTATTGAGGTATGTTTGTGTTATATTATTTGTTTATGTTTGATTTGAAGTGCAATGTTGTTGTGGTTTGTTGTTTGTATTTAACTGTGTTTGTTATATGATTTATTTATATGAGCTATATGATTTGTTTAAAGTCTTTTGGTTAATATTGTGATGTGTTTTTTAGTTCTTACGTCTGGTAAACATCTGATGTCTTCTGATCTACCTGCTACATATGTTGAGAACCGAAGAATTAATGAGAAAAATAAAACCAGTCAGTAAAAATAAAGACTCTTGCTCGTTTGTTGCTGGAGGGAGCTACACAGGGTTTGTTTTTATTATTTGAAAGTTAAACAGAACAGCATTTATCTGAAAAGGAAATATTTAGCATCATTATAAGTGCTTTACTGTGACTTTTGAGCAATTGCATCCTTGCTGAATAAAAGTATTAATTTCCATACTTAAAACATTCTGAGTTGTAGTGCAAGCTGTCTTTTACAAGAAAAGTTTTCAGTTTGCAAAAAGTTTTTAGTCTATTTACATTTCGTCCATTAATGTTCACTCATTTTAGTCCATTTCACTCTGACTTAACTGACATATAATTGCAGCCAATTAAAATCACCTTTCAGTTTTATACAAATGCAAATTGATGAAACATTAAGACTACACTTTCATCCAATTTTCAGTGTTTGGAAAACTATAAAAGCATATTAATGTTGGCACCCATAACATAAAAATAAAATAACAGCCTTTGAACACCAGCTCCTTCAAAATAATGGCATTTAGAAATTGCTTTAGTGCAATTAACACAAGTTAGGGCTCATCCACACCAAATGCAACTTTGCTTCTAAAAACGTGAGAGATAGATAGATAGATAGATAGATAGATAGATAGATAGATAGATAGA
>CAIGQQ010006944.1:2217064-2240821 GCA_903798035.1 Danio albolineatus
CTATTGGGCATTTAGGGCAGGTCTATTAGTCATTTAGGGTGGGGATATCAGTTCTTTAGGGTGGGGCTATTAGTAGGATGAGGGTATTTGTCATTTAGGGTGTGGCTATCAGTTTATTAGGGTGGGACTATCAGTCATTTAGGGCAGCTGTATTAGTCATGTAGGGTGGAGCTATCAGTCATTTAGGGCGGGTATATTAGTGATTTAGGGTGGGGCTATCATTTCTTCAGGGTGGGGCTATCTGTCATTTAGGTATGATTATCAGTTATTTATGGTAGGGCTTTCAGTCATTTAGGGAGCTGTATTAGTCATGTAGGATGGGGCTATCTCATTTAGGGCGGGGCTCTGAGTAATTTGGGGCAGGTCTATTAGTCATTAAGGGCGGGGCTATCAGTCAATTAGGGCAGGTCTATTAGTCATTTAGGGTGGGGATTTCAGTTCTTTAGGGTGGCCTATAACTAGTTTAGGGCAGGGGATTTGGTCATTTAGGGTGTGGTTATCATTTATTTAGGGTGTGGCTATCACTTATTTAGAGTGGGGCTATCAGTCATTTAGGGCAGATCTATTAGTGATTTAGGGTGGGGCTATCAGTCATTTAGGGTGGAGCTATTAGTGATTTAGGGTGGGATTTAAGTTATTCATGGTGTGGCTGTTATTTATGGTGGGGCTTTCAGTCATTAAGAGCAGCTGTATTAGTCATGTAGGGCAGGGCTATCTATCATTTAGAGTGGGGCTCTCAGTAATTTAGGGCAGGTCTATTAGTCATTTAGGGTTTGGCAATCAGTTATTTAGGGTGGGGCTACCAGTATTTAGGGCAGCTGTATTAGTCGTGTAAGGCAGGGCTATCAGTCAATTAGGGCAGGTCTATTAGTCATTTAGGGTGAGGATGTCAGTCCTTTGGGGTGGGGCTATTAGTAGTTTAGGGTGGGGGTTTTGGTCATTTAGCGTGTGGCTATCATTTATTTAGGGTGTCGCTATCACTTATTTAGAGTGGGGCTATCAGTCATTTAGGGCAGATCTATTAGTGATTTAGGGTGCGTAATAATTTCTTCATGGTGTGGCTATCAGAGGGCACCACGGTGGCCTAGTGGGTAGCACGTTCGCCTCACAGCAAGAAGGTCGCTGGTTCGATCCCCGGCTGGGCCAGTTGGCATTTCTCCCCGTGGTTGCGTGGGTTTCCTCCGGGTGCTCCGGTTTCCCCCACAGTCCAAAGACATGCGGTACAGGTGAATTGGGTAAGCTAAATTGTCCGTAGTGTATGTGTGTGAATGACAATGTATGGATGTGTTTCCCAGAGATGGGTTGTGGCTGGAAGGGCATTCGCTGCGTAAAACAAATGCTGGATAAGTTGGCGGTTCATTCCGCTGTGGCGACCCCGGATTAATAAAGGGACTAAGCCGAAAAGAAAATGAATGAATGAATGAATGTGGCTATCAGTTATTTATGGTGGGGCTTTCAGTCATTTAGGGCAGCTGTATTAGTCATGTAGGGCAGGGCTATCTGTCATTTAGGGCGGGGCTCTCAGTAATTTAGGGCAGGTCTATTAGTCATTTAGGGTGTGGCAATCAGTTATTTAGGGTGGGGCTATTAGTAGTTAAGGGTGGGGGTATCTGTCATTTAGGGCGTGGCTATCATTTATTTAGAGTGGGGCTATCAGTCATTTAGGGCGTGTCTGTTAGTGATTTAGTGTGGGGCTATCACTTTTTCAGGGTGTGGTTATCTGTCATCTAGGGCGGGGCTACCTGTCATTAAGGGTGGGGCAACCTGTCATTAAGGGTGGGGCTACCAGTCATTTAGGGTGGGGCTGTCAGTTCTTCAGGGTGAGGCAATTAGCAATTTAGGGTGTGACTATCTGTCATTTAGGGCCGGGCTATTAGTTCTTTAGGGTGGGGCTGTTAGTCGTTTAAGTTGGGACTCTCAGTTTTTTAGGGTGAGAGTGGGAGTTTAAATATGATATATTCAGCTAATAATGATAATATTCAGTTCTGTGCTCATCATCATTGGGCATCTGAAAACATTCTGTACCAGAGGCTGTGTGCCGACAGGGATTCAGTACAAATCGAACATTGCAGTAGACATAACAGAAGGGATTTTCTCTGTATTTAGACTATTTTTGAACCCCTTTGGAAGATTTCACATTTTCAGATATTTGAACCTGAACCACATAACATCCAATCCTAACAAAGTGTACATCAATGAAGAGCTAATTAATTCAGCTTTCAGATAATCCATTCATCTAAATTTCCAAAAGTTGACTGGTTTTATGATCCACAGTCATGTTATGTGACTACAGCATTTGTAACACTCTGTGTCCCCCATCTGAATGGTCTACAGGTCCCGGCAGGCAGGGTTCCTAAAAGTGTGAATGGGCTGTTGAGTCCTGGTGTGGAGCAGCCGCTGACGCACAGCCAGACGTCTCTGTGTGAGATGCTGCAGGACAAGGAGAAGAAGTGGCCCGCCGCCGGAGGAGGAACCATGGACCACTCGGCCCTCATCCCACTGCGCTCCAAGAACTTCCGCGAGAGGAGCGATGCGCACTTCGTGGACGTGATAAAAGAGGACAGGTAGGAGTCCACAGCCCGCTGGGACATGAATGTCAGACAAGATGGAGCGGTATTGTTTAACGGCGACCAGCGGAGGTCATGCTGTGCCCACAGGGACTCTGCATGCTGTTTGATGTAGTGTGTGTGTGTGTGAGTGTGTGTGTGAGTGATGCACTGTGGGTTATTTCTCATGTCTTTCTCTCTGTAAACGCTGTCAAAGAGTGGCATCTGGTGTTTTAGGGCTCAGTAACTGTTCGTAATCTGTTTAACTGCGCTGCTGTGAACGTTTTGTTTCTGAAGTTGTAAATTAAAGACGTTTTTGAAGTGCGCTATGCAGATTTTAGACAGTTATAAGATCGCTCAAACCCTATTTTTGGTTTTATTCAAGTTTTAATGTAAGCCATTTTATTTCTGTTTAATTTTTATGCAAACTCAGGGTTCAATGCTAAGGATTTTTTTCTACTGGCCCGATCTGCCAGTGGTTGAGATTTTTTACTTGCCCTGCCAAAATTTTCACTGGCCCCACCAAAAAAGAAGTTAATAGCTATTTCATAGTCACATATTTTAAACAATATGTCAATAATAACGTCTGTGAATCTAGAATTTAAATACTTTAAAAATATTAATACATGTAAAGTGAGCAAAATTCTAAGTTTTATGCAAACAAAAAGAGCAGTATGGAAAACTTTTTAATTATCGTTAAATAATGATCTTTAAAATAATTTGCAGTGACAACATGCACATTTAAACCGAGCATTTTTTTATTTCTTATTTCATCACAGCCATTTCCATGCAAAACTTGTGTGATTAATAAATCAACAGGCTGACTTCCTCCCGCAGTCTAACGCTGTTCTCTCTGTGCTTCTGGCGTTGCAGTCTGATGAAAGATTACTTCTACAGACCTCCCATCAACAAGCTGAGCCACACTTTCATAGACAGATCTCTTGAGTCGGCTTACAGGACCAGCTACCAGGACGAGGTACAGCACCATTCTCCTCACATCTGTTTATCTGTCACTTTTCATTTGTCCGCACAGTCTGTCACAACGGCTTGTGCCTCAGTACAAGTGTGTGAATGTTTTGCGTAGTAGAAAAACCCGCATCAAGAGTGTACATTGAGTTACCCTGTCTGTACCGCCATCTGGTGGCCTGTCTTTTGAAATGCAGGTAAAAATGCAGTATTGTGCGGTGAAATCAAAATGGGCTATAATATGGGTAGTTTTAAATTCCCTTTTATTCGTTCATTTTCTTTTCGACTTAGTCTCGTTATTATTCTGGGGTCACCACAGTGGATTGAACCGCCAGCTTATCCAGCATATGTTTTGCACAGCGGATCAGACGCCCTTCAAGCGGCAACCCATCACTGGGAAACATCCATACACACTCATTCACACACATAAGGGCCAATTTAGCTTACCCAATTCACCTACAGTGCAAGTCTTTGGACTTGTTGGGGAAACCGGAGCACCCGGAAGGAACCCACATCAACATGGGGGGAGTATGCAAACTCCACAAAAAAATGCCAACTGACCCAACCGAGGCTCGATCCAGCGACCTTCTAGCTGTGAGGCGATTGTGCTACCCACTGCACCACCGTGAGCCCCTATAGGTGAATTGAATAGGCTAAATTGGCCAAAGTGTATGAGTGTGAATGAGTGTGTATGGATGTTTCCCAGAGATGGGTTGTGGCTGGAAGGGCATCCGCTGCGTAAAACATATGCTGGATAAGTTGGCGGTTCATTCCGCTGTGGCGACCCCAGATTAATAAAGGGACTAAGCCGAAAAGAAAATGATTGAATGAATGAATGAATGAATGACTGTATCTTCTCAGTCATCTCTTATTTTGATGGTGTTTACTGCTGTGAGGGCGGGATCAACCTGTCAATCATGTAAATTCCACCAATGGAAAGCCTCAACCAATAAAATCAATTTCCCCAATGAATAAAGTCCAGGCATACATGTTAGACATGAGTTATTATTAGAGGTGGAAAGAGTAATAAAATCTTCTACTCAAGTAAAATTAATGTTACTTCCAAAAAAATGTACTTAAGTAAAAGTGAAAGGGCGCCACGGTGGCGTAGTGAGTAGCACGTTCACCTCACAGCAAGAAGGTCACTGGTTCGAGCCCCGGCTGGGTCAGTTGGCATTTCTGTGTGGAGTTTGCATGTTCTCCCCTTGGTTGCGTGGGTTTCCTCCGGGTGCTCCGGTTTCCCCCACAAGTCCAAAGATATGCGGTACAGGTGAATTGGGTAGGCTAAATTGTCCGTAGTGTGTGAGTGTGAATGAGTATGTATGGGTGTTTCCTAAAGATGGGTTGCAGCTGGAAGGGCATCCGCTGCGTAAAACAAATGCTGGATAAGTTGGCGGTTCATTCCGCTGTGGTGACCCAGGATTAATAAAGGGACTAAGTCGACAAGAAAATGAATGAATGAATGAATGGGTAAAAGTGAAGTTACATGTCTATAAATCTACTCAAGTAAAAGTACAAATTAACTCATTAAAAATGTACTCATGAGTAAAGAGTAAAGAGTAACTATTTCTCAAAAGAGACAAGGGGGTATAAATCTCCAATTAGTTGTTTTCATTTAAATAAACAACTTTAGAAATTAAAGACCAATAACAAAATAATATATAATTATTTAAAATATTTTACAGATTATCCTGTTTAATAATTTAAACTAATTCACAAATTCTAATGCAACATCTGCTGTGTTAGGTAAATTGTGCATAGATACTATAAAAAAAATTAAAAACTGCTTTTATTCTAGCTGAAATAAAACCAATAATACTTTCTCCAGAAAATATTATCAGACATACTGTGAAAATATCCTTGCTCTGTTAAACATAATTTGGGAAATATTTAAAAGAGAAACAAAAATTCATATATATATATATATATATATGTGTGTGTGTGTGTGTGTGTGTGTGTGTATATATATATATAGAAGTCAATGAATACAGTTTTTCAGCATTTGTAAAAATATCTTCTTTTGTTTTTAACATAAACAGAATCAAGCAAGCAAGGGCGATTAAGTGACAGAATTGTCAGTTTAGGGTGAACTGTCCCTTTAAGCTGTCATGGCAACCATATACAATACACATCAGGAAATAAGCACCACAAAGAGTAGGAAATATGCAAGTGTATTCATAGCTTACCTTGTCACTGCTGGGGTTGACAGGCATTTAGCTGAAAACCTTCTAAAATCCGGCCATAAATCCAACTCCAGCAACAATAAATGGATAAACTATTTTACCCACAAGATTATTTCTCTCTCTGCTGCTGCAGTGACGTGGTTTCCGGGCACATTTTTTTTTTCTTTTTCTTTTTCTGTCGCATTACTTTATATATTTATTTTTTACTCAGTAACAGATATGATTTAAAATGTAGTGAAGTGCAATTTTAGACAAATCATACTTAAGTAAAAGTTAAATTACAGATTTTAAACACTACTCTAAAAAGTACAAATTCTCCAAAAACTACTCAAGTACAGTAACGTGAGTAAATGTAATTCGTTACTTTCCACCTCTGGTTATTCCAACTATTATGTTTAGAAATGTGTTATGTTTCAAAATCCTTTTTCCCTTAAACAGAAATTGGGGTGAAATATACAGGGGGCTCATAATTCAGGAGGGCTCATAATTCTGGCTTCAGCTGTATGTAAAGTTGCACTTATTCCAGAATCATTCGGTTCCACCATGCTGGATATTTTCTCGAATCTGATTTCTCATTTGATTTGATGAATACTCTAATCTCTGTCTTTTCTATTTGCTGTCAGGTCAAGACTCAAGCTCCTGTGCAGACGTTTGCCAGCCCGACGTTCAGCTCTTTCCTGGACATGCTGCTGTGCTGTTGCGTGTTTCTGGCTCTTTCTCTGGCTTGTTTCCTGCGACCGCTGGTGACCCATCAGCCCCTGCCCACACCTGCGCTAATAGTGGCCGCAGTAGCAGCGCTGCTCGAGTGTTTGGCTCTAATACTCGCTATACGGTCAGTGTTTGGAGTATGAGCTTTGACTAAACCTTCTTCTTACACCCAGGGCTTAATTTGTGCTGGAACACGCCGGATCCGGCATCTCTGAAATCTGATCCGGCACCTCATTTTACAGATCCCCCTACTCATCCTCCCTCCTCCCCCGTCCGCGGTTCACTTTCACTTTCTTCCACGACTCCCCTACCCTTTTCACTTTTGTCCGTGACACCCACACCCCCTCGCCCCCTTCTTCACTTTCATCCGCGACACCTTTCCATCCTATGGTAACATGCCAGATCCGTTACCCCGATCTGTTCCAGGACCTTGCGATTCACAAATTAAGCACTGCATGATACTTTGCAGGAATTATGAGAGTGGTTGCTGTGAACAATCATCAATTCTATTGTATTATTAGCACTTCAGTAGCTCAGTGGTTAGCAATGTCGCCTCACAGCAAGAAAGTCGCTGGTTTGAGTCCCGGCTTGGCCAGTTGGCATTTCTGTGTGGAGTTTGCATGTTGACCCTGTGTTCCTCCGGGTGCTCCGGTTTCCCCCACAGTCCAAAGACATGTATTGTAGGTGAATTGGATGAACTAAATTGGTCGTAGTGAATGAGTATGTATGGGTGTTTCCCAGTACTGGGTTGCGACTGAAATGGCATCTGCTGCATAAAACATACGCCGGAATAGTTGGCGGTTCATTCTGTTGTGGTGACCCTTGATCAATAAGGGACTAAACCGAAGCAAAATGAATGAATGAATGATTTGTGTGGGGTGTTTAAGTCATATATAATCACTTGAACCAGTTACCTTCTTGCCGTAAGACAACAGTGCTAACCACAGAGCCACCGTGCCACCTTCCCTCACAAATCATTCATTCATTCATTTTCTTTTCGGCTTAGTCCCTTTATTAATCTGGGGTCGCCACAGCGGAATGAACCGCCAACTTATCCAGCATTTTGTTTTACGCAGCGGATGCCCTTCCTGCTGCAACCATCTCTGGGAAACATCCATACACACTCATTTGCACTAATACACTATGGACAATTTAGCTAACCCAATTCACCTGTACCGCATGTCTTTGGACTTGTGGGGGAAACCGGAGCACCCACGTGACCACCTGGAGAACATGCAAACTCCACACAGAAATGCCAACTGACCCAGCCGAGGCTCGAACCAGCGACCTTCTTGCTGTAAGGCGACAGTGCTAACCACTGAGCGACCGTGCCGCCTTCCCTCACAAATCTCTCATTTAAATTCTTATTTTCTATAGGAAGCTATACAATATTATGTTTGTGCATCTACATTAGCTTAGTCAGTGCTGAAGCCAAATCTGGAGCTAATCTAACAAAATGACTTAAGCCCCGGTCAGATCACATGATTTTGGCACGAGTTTCTTGACGTAGGGTGTTGTAGAGAATCGTAAGCGACAAATAGGCGTCGTGACACAAGATTCAATCGTGTCTTCTCGTGTCTTCTGCTGATGTGCTTTCACTTCATGTTCAGGCAAGAAAGTGTTTAATAGCAACACTGGCAGTAAAATATACATTTAGATTTCAAACAAATATATTAATACTAAAAAGGAAACATAAAAGTTTGATCCTGTGAATGTCATAACGAATCCTTTAATGTTGTTATTAGTTGTCTGCCAGCATCAGTGTTTATTGAGATTGAAATAAGTAAAAAAAAAAATTGCGATAAGAAATGTTATGATAGCAACACTGCTTTGGGAAATAATGTTGGTCGTAGATGTCAGGGGATGACTGATCGCGGAGGATTGTGTAGTCTGGCACATCTGTAACCTACGACAAGTCAAGATTTTATCAAGAAAAAAAATGCATAATCTGACATAGTGACTTTCGTAACCGACAATAAAACTTGTGTGGTCTGACCGGGGCTTTACCATAACTATCTAAAACTGGTACACACAAATGTATATGTTGGGGATAAATATTAAATAAAACATTTAAAAAGAGTCAAATTCAAGAGAAACAAACAACTGATACAATTTTGTAGAAATTTTGTAATTTTTTCCCAATATTTCGCATGAATTTAATTGTATTATCCATCTCCAAAGACATTCGGTGGTTGAAATATTATTAAATATATCAGTTCAATAAATCTGTTTTGTTCAAATGCACTAAAATATATAACCTATATTCTCTGAGAAATATTCTCATATGTTCTTTTCATTTTGAGCACTGTGATGACTCCAATGAGCCTGGGTTGGGATATGGTGCTGCAGCACAGCTCTGATTTAGACGTGTGTTCCTCTGTGTGTTTCACAGGAGAGCGTTTTATCTGGACAGCGTGCTGAACTGCACCAGGACGCTCCTCTGGGTCATTTCCGGCTGGATTCCCCGGCACATGATCGGGGCAGTGCTGGTGTCTTTACCTGCCATCGCTGTGTTTTCTCACATCACCTGCAACATGCACGACTCCATACAGGTGAACACAGGAGCGACCCAACAGGCACCTTCATGGCAAAATGACACCAGAAAAGAAACCAAAATGCACGTCAAAGATGATTTGATGTCGAATACTTGACGTCCTTTTGACATCCACACATTGATGCTGTAATGGTCTGAGTGGGGATTGATCCCAGGTCTGCGGTGTTGTTAGCAGTAGTTCTTACTACATGAGCTAAGGGCAGGGCAGAGGAGGAAAAAAGTTAGCCCACAATGTACGAATTCCAAAAAATAAAACAGTCTTCACTGAAGAAAAAAATTGACAAAAAGGAGAGACAATATCTCTCTACAGCAAGGGTTGAAAAAGTACAACAAAAATTGGAGAGCCAAGCTTCCCAAAAATACATACAAAACAAAATAGACACAAGGGTCTCAGAACAATCAAATAAGAATTTAACAAGCAAAGATCATGAGACTAACTTAACTGGACCACTGGACGAGGCAGCCAGAGGTAGGTACAGGACTGAACACTGAGCAGGATACAAAGCAGTCTTATATAGAGCAGAGAATAGGTGGTGGTGATTAGGCTGATTGTAGGGGAGTTTTAAAGGAACAAAAGTCACTACCGCCATCTAATGTTAAGGAATATAGAGCAATATTACTGCACCCCCTGGTAGCTTGGAGGACGTGATAAGGTGCTGAGATAATACAGATGCCCTTTTGACCACCAAAATAATGACACAAACAGTATTATAATGTAAAACATGTTTTATTAATCAAGCTTTGATTAAAAATGACTGAAGTTTGTATCCTTACAAAGCATGTAAACCACCTTGATGTCAAAATGGCATCAAAAGAGCATCAAAAATCATGTACAGGACTGTCCTATAATCGAGTCTTTACATGTTTTTTGACACCAATGTTAGATGTCAGTCTGATGCAATTTTGACATCAAGGTATAGCTAATTGTTATTATTCAATGTCGTTTTGACACATAGATATATACACTAGATATCGCATACAGACCCTGAGCGTGCGTCAACAGCGCCGCCACATTTGTACAGTGCTCCCTGGACAAAAGTCAAGTCTCGCACTAGTCAAGACTGTGTGCCAATGTGAAGATGCTAGACTTTAGCGCTGTGTACGGGTGTGTTACGAACTTTTGTGCTCAACAAGTCGCGTTATTGATGATATTACAGTCACTTACTGCACTGACTATAAGGAAAATATTCAATTCAATTCAATTCACCTTTATTTGTATAGCGCTTTTACAATGTAGATTGTGCCAAAGCAGCTTCACATAGAAGGTTATAGTAAATTGAAACAGTGTCAGTCCAGATTTTAGTGTTGGAGTTCAGTTTAGTTCAGTTCAGTGTGGTTTAATATTCACTTCTTGGAGTCCAGACACTGAAGAGCAAATCCATCGGTGCGCAGCTTTACAAGTCCCGAACCATGCGAGCCAGTGGCGACATCAGCGAGGAAAAAAGACTTTACCAATTGGCGAAATCGAAGAATTAAAAAAAGCTTGAGAGAAACCAGGCTCAGTTGGGGACGACCATTTCTCCTATGGCCAAACGTCTTGTGTAGAGCTGCAGTCTAGGCGCCGGAGGCTGGAGAACTCGAGGCTCGTCTGTCCTTGGAGGGTCTCAGGAATCAGTCTCATGCTTGCTACTCCGCCATGCACCAAGCAGCTGCTCAGGATACAGCGTGGTCCAGGATTATGGAACCTTGGGATCGGATTATGGAACCTTGGAAAGTAGCACGAACTCACACTAAATATTAGGCTTATGCTGGTTTTGTTGAATAAAATCAGCAAACAATGTTAATGAAATATGATAACAAGACGCTGCGGTACTAGAAACTTGTATTATTGTCGGCTAAGTGAACGAGTCGTTCATAACGAGGATTCATTCACAAACGAATGGGGTGTGTGTTTCAGCGGGTGTGTTTCAGGACATGCATTAGATCAAATTAAACAAGGAGGGAGGATAACACTTTTCCATGCACACAAACACACGCTCATTGTCGGCAATGCCCGTGCGATCACTCATCTATCGAGAAAAGTGATGTAAAATTTTAATTTTCGTAATTTAAAAAAGATTTGCAGACTGACCACCGGGAAAACTCCCGATCATAGATATATGTATATATGTGTGTATCTCTCTCTGGCTCTGGATGGCCACAGTCCTCCATTGCACCTTGGTCCCGCTTTCATTTCAAAGGAGTGCTACCCTGTACTAAAATGGCTGCTTTATTGACGCTTTCATTCCAATACACAACAACAGGGTATAGACGACATCTAATGTAAATGTCTATGGTTTTGACATCAAGGTGTCCATTGGGAATCAATCTGCAGACATTTGAATGCAAATTATATATATTTAAATATAATAAAAATATAGGAAGACACGGTGGCGCAGTGGGTAGCACAATCGCCTCACAGCAAGAAGGTCACTGGTTTGAGCCCCGGTTGGGTCAGTTGACATTTCTGTGTGGCGTTTGCATGTTCTCCCCGTGTTGGCGTGGGTTTCCTCCGGGTGCTCCGGTTTCCCCCACAGTCCAAAGACATGCGGTACAGGTGAATTGAATAAACTAAATTGGCCGTAGTGTATGTGTGTGTGTGTGTGTGAATGCAAGAGTGTATGGGTGTTTCCCAGTGCTGGGTTGTGGCTGGATGGGCTGCGTAAAACACATGCTGGATAAGTTGGCGGTTCATTCTGCTGTGGCAACCCCTTATAAATAAAGGGAGTAAGCCGAAAAGAAAAGGAATGAATGAATTAACAAATATATAATCATATTTGTTGTCTATTATTATTCTAAAAAAGCACTGTAACAAATTAGTGAATATATATATATATATATATATTGGGATATTGATGCACCATATTTATGCGTCATATTGAGATTTTTCATATTTATTAAAACTGATTTAATTAACTCTTGGATTTAAAAAGCTGTAGTTGAAATTAAAGTTACATTTGTAATGCGGCAAAAAAAAATTATTCCAAATAATTAGTATTATTTTGAACTTTCTATTGATAAAAAAAGAAAATCATGAAAACTGAAAAAATATATCAGTTTTCACTAAAATATTAAAGAGAACGACTTCATTCATTAATGTAAATAATAATATTTACTGCGCCACTGTCTGCAGTGGTTAGTGTGTCGACACATGCACTCCGGTGCTTGCGGCGACCCGAGTTCGGTTCTGCCTCGTGGTCCTGTGCCGATCCTACCCCTCTCTCTGCTCCCCATGCTTTCCTGTCAATTCTCTCTACTGTCCTATCCAATAAAGGTAAAAACCCCAAAAAAATAATTATAAAAAAAAATAAACAAATAAATAATAATAATAAAATCAGAATACTAGTATAATTTCAGATGTATGATTTCTGAAGACTGGAGTAATGATGCTAAAAATTTAGCTTTTTGTCACATGAATAAATATAAAAATTATATAAAAAATTGCAAATTGTATGTTGCCAAAAATAATCACATTTTTACATGACTTAATATTTAAAATGCATTAAAAATTGAGTTTTTTTGTCACATGCGTAAATATAAAAATATTAATTAATTAATTAATTACAATGGGCGTCACGGTGACGCAATGGATAGCACAATCGCCTCACAGTGAGAAGGTCGCTGGTTCGAGCCTCGGTTGGGTCCATTGGCATTTCTGTGTGGAGTTTGCATGTTCCCTACAGTCCAAACACATGCGCTATAGGTGAATTGAATAAACTAAATTGGACGTAGTGTATGTTTGTGAATGAGTGTGTATGGATGTTTTCCATATGTTTTTTGATTGGGTTGCAGCTGGAAGGGTATCGGTAAAACATCGGTAAAACATGCTGGATAAGTTCATTTCGCTGTGGTGACCACCGATTAATAAAGCGACTAAGCTTTTTTTTTTTTTGATTAAATTGCATTAAAACTTGCAATGCGCTTAAATAGAAAGAATATTTCACAATATTACTGTA
This sequence comes from Danio albolineatus, assembly GCA_903798035.1. Lineage (NCBI taxonomy): Eukaryota > Metazoa > Chordata > Actinopteri > Cypriniformes > Danionidae > Danio > Danio albolineatus. The sequence continues at coordinate 2,229,957 of CAIGQQ010006944.1, forward strand.
TTTTTGATTAAATAAATTCAGCATTGTTGAGCAGGAGTTAAAAACAATGACTAAAATCCTACTGAACACAATACATACAATATTAATATTTCATTTATTTGATTTAATTAAGCATATATATGAAGAACAGTACATGACATGTGAAGTACACCGTATAATCTGCTGGTTTGGCGTCACGGGGGCACAGAGTGGGTAGAGTGTATGTGTGTGAATGAGTGTGTATGGATGTTTCCCAGTGATGAGTTGCAATTGGAAGGGCATCCGCGGCATAAAACATATGCTGGATAAGTTGGTGGTTCATTCCGCTGTGGCGACTCCAGATTAATAAAGGGACTAAGCTGAAAAGAAAATGAATGAATGAATCTGCTGGTTTTAAACATACAGAATAATAATGACTAATAAAGAATAAAAGTTATGTAAACAATGTATCAGTATTTTTAATGAAGGTTTATTCCTTTAATATTAAATTTTCTGCATCCCTTAGTGGCAAAAGCCTATAATATTAATGATCCTGTGTGTGTTTTATCAATCAAAATGCCCTTTTCTTGCTTAAAAATACTGTAAAATGAGTTTAAAATGAGCACAAAAATCATTTGATATGCAGCAAATCATTTGACATTAGAACAGGAGTGTCAAAACACCTACAGCAAAGTGTCTGGCTCACAGTAAATGCGCATGCCGGCATAAAACTGTGCACTTAAGTATGTCCCCTACTGTACAGATCTGTTATGCAACACTATATAGATGTGTCTGGTGACCACTGGGTAACACAGATGCAGTAATTGAGCCACTTTAATACTGCTCTCAGTCAGTAAAGTACAGTTGAAGTCTGAATTGTTAACCCTCCTGTGATTTAAAAACAAAACTCATATATTTCCCAAATGATGTTAAACAGAGCAATGAATTTTTCACAGTATTTCCTATAATGTTTTTTCTTCTTAGATCAAGTCATCAAAATCTTCTGTTAGCCTAAAACGTAGAGGGGACAGAGCTTTTTCTGTGGCGGGTCCTCTGTTATGGAACACCTTGCCCCTTGAGATTAGAATGGCTCCATCAATATCTATTTTTAAATCACTCCTTAAAACGCACCTTTTTAGTTTGTCTTTTTAATATTATTTTAACATTTTTACTGCTACATTTTTACATTTTTCAGTCATTTCTCCTGTCTTATTTCTGTGTTTTCATATTCTGTCTTTCTATTTTACTTTGTCCTATGTACTTTTTTAAATGTGCTCTATAAATAAATGAACTTGAACTTTAAATGTCATTTTAAGCTGAATACTAGTATCTTGAAGAATATATAGCGCTTTTCTGGGCACTCAAAGCGCTTTACACACAATGGAGGCTCTCCTCATCCACCACCAGTGTGCAGCATCCACCTGGATGACGCAACGGCAGCCATTTTGCGCCAGACCGCACACCACACACCAGCTGATTGGTGGAGAGGATACAGAGTGATGAAGCCAATTAGGATATGGGGATGGTTAGGATGCCATGATGGATAGAGGCCAATGGGCAGATTTGGCCAGGATGCCGGGGTTAAACCCCTACTCTTTTCGAAGAACATTCTGGGATTTTTAACGACCACAGAGAGTCGGGACCTCGGTTTAACATCTCATCCGAAAGACGGCGCTCACTGAGCAGTATAGAGTCCCCGTCACTATACTGGGGCATTAGGACCCACACAGACCGCAGGTTGGGCGCCCCCTGCTGGCCTCACTAACACCACTTCCGGCAGCAACCGAGCTTTCCCATGTGGTCTCCCATCCAGGTACTGACCGGGCGCAGCCCTGCTTAGCTTCAGTGGGCGACCATGTGAGAGTTGCAGAGAGCTAGCTGCCGGCTGTATCCAGTAATATATAATGTGCTGTCATCATGGCAAAGATAAAAGAAACCAGTTTGTTTAGGAATGTGTTAAAGAAACTCTTCTTTCCGTTAAACAGAAATTGGGAAAAAATATATACGTGGGGGCTCATAATTCTGACTTGAACTGTAAATATTTCTGTGAACTGCATGTACTGCACCCTGAGCATGTTTAATTCATGTCTAATTCTCTCCCCGCAGTTCACCATGTTCACCTGCTGTGCCGTCATCATCGCCATCATCCAGTACTGCAATTTCTGTCAGCTCAGTTTCTGGATGCGCTCAAGCCTGGCCACGCTTGCGGGACTCACCTTTCTAAGTGTGCTCTGGAGCCCTCCTTGCAGGTTCACACCAATCACACACATACACATACATATTATACACACAACTATCCCACACAGGGGTGTAGTTTGTGGGGGCTGGGGGGAGGTCACAAGACTGTTATGATGCATTTAACGGTCTTCAGCATCTTTAATCCTTGAAAGTTTTTAATATTTAGATTTTTTTTTTAACGTATGAACATTTATGCATGTATCATATCATCTTTGCATAAAAAAACTAGTTACCGCTTATGCGAGGTGTTTCTAATGCAGTGTCTATGGGGGCAGGACAGTAAATTTGACGTTCTCTCTTCTGGCCGTTATCAGTCTCACACAATTTTTTTTTCCTTTTTCTGAAAGTCTTCACAACACCATTGTGCAGATTTCTTTTATTATTTCAGCAAATAGGATGGTAAAAAGATATTTTGCTGTACTCTCGCATTCAGTGCGCTATAAGTTTACCCAACTATGACGACTTCCACTACTGAGAAAAACATGGAAATGTGAAAAGGGTCCACTCACTACTTGCGATTACAACCCCCCAATATCTACTTGTAAAAATGGTCATAAAAATAAATAAATAAACAAATAAATCAAGCACACCCCCAAATATTTAAACAAAACTACGCCATTGATCCCATTCCACAAAAAAATTTAATATGCCTATTATTTTTTCTGTGAATAAGCAAGTACCAGGGGCGTTGCGTGCCTTAAAGCTCTACTGGGGCACAGCTCCCCTTGGAAAGAAATCATAAAATAAAAACATATAAAATAAAAATATATATACATAATTATAAAGAAATATTAGTATTATTGTGTTTATACAATTATTATTATAAATAAATAACTGTAACTGGAAAACAATCTAAAGACACAACTGGAGTGATGCAAAGATCATTGAAGAAATCTTTTGCATGATGTTACGTGTTTAAGTTATTAAATGGATGAGACGTAACAATCAGTGAGTCTTTAATAATGCTGGTTGAACAAGGAGAAAACACAACTACTGCATAAGTGAAACAAAGAATAGGTATTTATTAAATAAAGCATATCAAACAATGAATATAGAAAATTAGATGTAATTTAAATGTAATTTTAAATAATCGAATTAAATGAAAAACAGGAGTGTTGCCAAAACAAAGACATAAATATAACAAAACGATCTAACTAAACCCTAACCCACTAAACTAACTGAACAAAGAAAAATGCAGAAACTAAACCGTAATCTCCAGCACGACGCTTAACTATACTTCATAACTACTTCCAAAAAATAACAACAAATGTGGCAACACCTCCATAAACCAACTAACAGAAAACTACTATGCTGCTCAGAATTAATAGGATTCATGTAAAGTAAACACTGTTTGCCATTAGTAAAACAAGAGCTGTTTGATAATCCAATTCTCATAAAGATCGTTTAACTTTTCAATAGATACTACATTAACTTGCACAAGCTTCTCTAATAAATTGATCCTTTACTCTAGAGACACTCAACAACAACAGCAGCAAAAAGAATAAGAATTACAAACACAATGAACAGGCTGGCTGACACAAGTGAGGAGTTTGGCGGTGAGCCAAGCGCTCCTGATGAAACAACGCAATCGCACGCCATGATTGGTGCTCCTGATTGGTGCGCCGATTGCGTCATGATGATGACTGACAGCTCTTTCGACCAATGGTTTCACACCTAAAACAGGACAGAATAGACACGGAAGAGAGAAGAGAACGCAAAACAGAAAACAAATAACAAAACACCACAAAACATACGTGAAACGTAACAATGATTATTAATTTCAGTAGAATACAATTCTATAGACAATTCTATACAAAAAGAGGATTTATAGAATTATCTGTTGTATGTTGTCTTAGACCCGACTCATGGCCGAAAATTAGGTTTATTAAGTCTTACCTCTCTGACTCATCATTCCTTCTCTTTGCTTCATACAAAAAATCTATCAGGAGCCATGCTTAGTCTAAATAAGATCACCATGATATTATTTAATTTTTGTTTTATCAACTTGCAAAACTCACTGCGTGCCGACACCACCGCATAAAAGACTGTTACGCCGGTTTCACAACGCATGAACGGCGCATGAACAGGGCTGCTATTTTATCGGCGTGCATTTTAAAAACCAGGACACCAGGAGCAGAGCAAGCAGGTGTCCGTGTCAAGCAGGAGTGGTGCGTGAGACGCGCGGGTATGATTTTTTTTGCGCACATGCTCTGTTTGCTTTTTGATTAAACTACATTGCTTCCACCAACGTTGGTTCGGTTGCACATAGAGAATAACGTCGTTATTCTGGGATTACCACTCTTAATAAACACTTGCATATCAAGTAAATCTTATCTTAAAGCATTTACTGGGGCACGTGCGACACCCCTGGCAAGTACCTTGTAAAAAGTGAGCCATTGGATCAACTTAAATCGGTAGAAATGTCCCGTTTTTATTTACTAATTAATTATTCTACTAAATATTAGTTCACTGTGCATATCAGTCCATATCATACCTGTCAACCCTCCCGTTTTCCCCAGGATTCTCCTGTATTTTACAATTCTATCCCTCTATCATCCCGTAAAGGTATTTTCCTGTATTTCTCCTGTATTTTCAATCTTTCTATGAAAGGTGGAAATAAACATTAAAGAGTTGATCCTCCCTATACGCAACCCATACTGCAGGACCATCAGGGGACGCCCCTTGCTCTTAAATGTGAATCTGTTCTGTGCTTTCATTTTATTTAGGCATGAAAACACTTTGAAATAAATATCAAAACGGTGGGATTCCCTTCCTTTCCATTACAGGCGCCGTTACCCCTCCTATGCAATCCTCAAAACAGTGAGTTAAGGTAGTGGGGCGTGACTGTCAGACGCGCTCCATAGTGATAAATAGACGCTATTTCCCAAACAGATTCTGTACATGCTATTTGAAGTGGACACTCCGGGTTTTGGGTGCGTGTAATAGTAATAATAATAATTATAATATCTAAATGCCGATCTTGGTGGGTTTTCTTTTAAACGCAACAAATTTTGTCTTAAATGAGCATAAAAGTTAGGAAAACAATCGAATGCTTTCATTATGTCTGTGCATTTTTAAAGTGACACATTTATTGTGATCAAACGAAAAATCTAACTGACAGATTCATTTGCTGCTCTGTTTAAATTAATGATATTTTGATATTTTGATTCATTTTGAAACTTAATTCAATTTCCTTATAATAGCTATTAATTTTAAAGCGCTAAACTGTTAGCTAATTTATTTGCAGATTTTTGTAATGTATACTATTATTCTATCCTTAGTAAATAATAATAATAATAATAATAATAATAATAATAATAATAATAATAATAATTATAATAAAAATATTACATATTAAAACTTATTACTGGCCATTTCAACTGTTTATTTACAATGAAACTGCTCCAGATGAACATACTATATTTAGTAATTTGGGGACTTTTTTTGGGTGGGGGCGACAGGGATATCCCTTATTTTTACATCTCAATGTTGACAGGTATGGTCCGTATGCATAGTCTGAATGTGTAGTCCTGTCGTTTTGCTTACGATGGTGTGTTCTTGGATGTGAGGTCAGGTGATGCAGTTTGCTAGATATGTAGTGCAAGTAGAGAAAATGTGGTAATCTGTGGTAAATACTACTCGAAGTATGAGTAAAAAGTAGCACTTGGCCATTTGCCTGAGAGGCTTGTCAAAGATGGCGACCAGGTAAAATGACTTGCCTTAAAGTGACTTTGCATTAATGCATAGCCAGTGCATGCAAACACAAATGTAGTGAGTGCGAGCTTCTAGTCACTTTATGACGTATTTATAACATTTGCTTGAAACTGTAATTTTTCTTAATATTATAAACACCTTTACAGTAACTTCTGATATATTTAACTGAATAAAAGTGTTAATTCATGACAGATAAATAATTATGATACTAACATTTTAATCTTATGTTTCTTTTAGCACCTGGGAACACTTATTTTGGAGGCAAGTCTATAATTTCACACACTACTTTCCATTTTCCATCAGAAGCTTTTAAGATTTTGTTTAAAGTCTAAAACTCTCTTTCTTTTTATCCACTAGATCCAGTGACCTCAACAGCAGCATCAGTGACATCCAGTCATCTGCAGAAGAACCGTCCCGTCCACAGGATCTGCTCGGCCCGGAGGCTTTGGTGGCCGTTTTCCTGTTGCTTCTGCTTGTGTGGTTCCTCAACCGCGAGTTCGAGGTGAGCTACCGACTCCACTATCACGGTAACGTAGAAGCAGATCAGCACCGCATCAAGATCCAAAACATGCGCGACCAGGCGGACTGGCTCCTGCGCAACATCATCCCTATCCATGTAGCCGAGCAGCTGAAAGTGACCCAGAGCTACTCCAAAAATCACGACAACGTTGGCGTCATCTTCGCCAGCATCGTCAACTTCAGCGAATTCTATGAAGAAAGTTACGAAGGCGGGAAAGAGTGCTACCGCGTCCTCAACGAACTCATCGGAGACTTCGACGAACTTTTGCGCAAGTCCGACTTTTCCAACATCGAGAAAATCAAGACGATCGGCGCAACCTACATGGCGGCGTCCGGGCTTAATACGCAACAATGCAGCGATCAAAACTACCCACACGCCCACTTACGAGCGCTGTTCGAATTTTGTCTGGAAATGATGCGAGTGGTGGACGACTTCAATAAAAACATGCTGGGCTTCAAGTTCAAGTTACGAATTGGTTTCAACCACGGGCCGCTCACCGCCGGAGTCATCGGCACTACTAAATTACTCTACGATATCTGGGGTGACACGGTGAACATCGCTAGTCGGATGGACACTACTGGGGTTGAGTGTCGCGTTCAGGTTAGCGAAGAGAGCTATTGCGTGCTTAGCGGAATGGACTATGAGTTTGATTACCGCGGTACAGTCAATGTGAAAGGCAAAGGTCAGATGAAGACCTACCTTTACCCAAAGAGTGCAGATAGTGGACCTGTGCCTCAATACCAACTCTCGGTCTCTCCAGAAATTCGAGCGCAGGTTGACGGCAGCATCGGACGTTCGCCAACTGATGAAATTGCTAACATGGTCCCTACAACCAGTGCCAGTAGAGTAGGTGCGTCTTTCTCTGTGAGTTCAGGACTTACTGGACAGGGCTACGCTGGAAGAGACTTCCCTGAGAAGGTTGCTGTAAGCAACGGTACATCTAAGACTCAACGATCTGCATCCGCCGTTGGCCTGACTTGCATACCAGAAACCAATCTGAGCGCAAGTACGACAAGTTTTGATAAAACAGCAGACCCAACTTTGACCTCCCCTGATTGGGTGGAAAACACCATTGGAAGAAAGCAGGGAGAAATAGCATACATGGGTGAAATGACAAAACTTTGACTGGAAAACAAGCCAACGTTGTTGGTCGTAACCCTTTAAACATGGGCCTCTGAGTTTGTAGAGATAGGCATGTTTATGCTAGAGTAGATTTGCATCTGTGTACGTGGAGTGGAAAATTCAAGCACACAACCTTAAAGTGTTTTTACTTCTTGCTGAAGCAGGAGATGCTTTCACAACTGGTGGTGTTGACGGCGTAAACCTCAGAGGAGCCGCGTGAACCATTTCTACATGGTTAGATGCTTTGGGACCACACAGAACTGAAGTCCCATCCTTAAGTAGAATGCACCAACATGATAAAATACTGTAGTCATTTATAGTAAATACTTTAGTGTTTTTGAACCACGCTTGAATTAATCTGTTGTGGTGGTTCAATAGTTGCTATGCTAACACAACAACTATAGTAATTTCAACAAATCACCAAACCTGAAGAATTCTACAACTGTATTACACTACAATACACCACAGTTTACTGTAAAAACTAATGCACACTACAGTATTTATTACAGTTTATCAGCTCACTATGGTTAAAACTACAGTGTGCTGTAGCATTCATCAAAGAGCCCCTATTGTGCATTAAAAAAGATCATATTTTGGTTTTTGGAGTCTCCAACAAGGCTGATGTGCATGCAAGGTCAAAAAACACTTTCATTGTCTTATAATATGCATTTATTTTTACCTAGTTATCCCAGCGACTCCCATATGATTCGTTCAGGTATTCTTTTTTCCCAAACCCCTCCTTAGCACGATGCTAATCTGCACGGATTGGCTGACCCAGTCTATTGTGATTGGTCATCCGCGTTCAGTATGAGACAGAGAGAAACGCCCACCACAGACACACATTCAATATTCATTCACACAGTGGAAAAAGTTGAACAATTTTGAAGCTTGACCACCGCACATGTGTAGGAACAGCTGATGGTGGCCATAGCAAAGACAAACAGCAGAGGATCGCGAGGTCACAAACGCATTTAAATCCATAAAGAAAGCGACACACGTAAAGAAGTTGCATTTTCAACGTGGCTTTAGATGCTCTATTAGAATTTAAAGAGTTAACGAGACACACTACCAGCCGCATGGAGCGATTACAAGTAGCAAAACACAATTAAATACATATTTTGCAAGCTAGAGAAAACAAGGAGGCAACCGTTTTCATCGCACTTACTTACGGCTATGAAATGGAGGAAGAAACTGATCCATGAACTGTCTACTGATAAAGTTCTTGTCAAGTCCCATACATTAATAGTCGTTTCTGATCCTTCCTTTAAAAAATGGCTGACAAATCCCCCGTTGCAAGGTAGATTATTGCATTAATCACCAAAATGTTCTCTTATTAATGTTTATTCATCTTCGGTCATGATCAGTCCCACACACACGTACTATGCGAGCGTTTGAAGGGAAAGGCATGTTCATGTTTTACCGGATCCGGCACTTCATATTTGGTATTGTTTCGTGTTGACGTCGATATGAACAGGCAAAAGATCCGATGAACGACGAATCATATAAAGGACTCTGAGTCGAATCTTTTATTAATAAATCGATAGGTGCACTGTCAGATTTAAACCTCAGCTGGATGTTTTCATTCACTTAGTGCTGTGTAACACACCGCATGGAAGGGCATCATCAAAAACCCATAATAGGGGCTCTTTAACAAAAAATTGTAAATACTACCAATATATACAGAACAATACACTTTACTAGCATAGCTCAAAAACACTGAAGTGTTTACTATAAACTACAGTAGTATTTTTTAATGTGGGCAGCCATTCCCATTTCTGTTGATTTCATTTTTAGCTCTGCCTTTGGTGAATTATGTTTTTGTTTTGATGAAGTGCCTTTAGGATGACAACATTACGTATGAGGCATTTTTAAAAAAAGAGGGATTTCTCAATCAAATCTTTACTAGCTACCGATCTAAAAGAGTTAGCATGTACATTTGACGTTAGAAAACGCTTCTGTGGAAGTCTTTGACATCTTTGGGGATATTTGTAGAGTTTGAGTTCTCCGTGTTGAATGTTCATTGATTCAAGCCTATTTTAGAAAGCAGAACTATATATTGCGATGACTGCAAGACCGTCGCATTGAATGGTGCATGGCCAAAAGTGTCTGTAAAGAAGTATTAGCGAATCGTAGAGCAAGCTATGGCCTAAATCCACCTCCATTCAAGAATATCAAACATACATGAGGTTACTTCTCTCGCTTTATCTTGGTGCATGTGTTACCGTCTGATTATGGCCTTTCTGTCCCTTTACTTGGTGATTTCTGCTTCTTGCAGGTTGGCTGACCAACACCTGAGGTTCTGAAGAGAAATAACAGGTTTTATTAGATCTCTGCGAGTTTGCCTTAATACTGAAGAGATCGTAGTCTTAAAACGACACACTCGTAGTCTTAAAGGGGGGAAATGCATTCATACTAATCATGAGTTCACATTGTAAAAGCTAAAAAACTATTTCCGATGCCACCAAGTATGAGAAACAGTGTTAACCAATAGCCAAATAAGACTGTTTTAGGCAGTATTTAGTGCAGCAATTCAATACTGGTAAACGTTTAGGTGATAAAAGTTAGCATGTTAGCATCTGCTTTAAAATCAAGTTGCTCTGGTCAATTATTTTCCTCAAAAGTGGGTCAAATGTTCCAGATTCAGATCTGTCTACAACATCCAATCAGTTTCTGATAGATAAAGTTAAACCTGGACCTTGATTATTTTGTTTCATTGAATGCTGGTATTGTTTCTTTTATTTTAGTTTCATGCACTGCAATTTTGAGCATAAAAAGTAACAGTAAAGCTAGAAGAAAATTATCTTTACCTATATTTAAAGCATAGTTCACCCAAAAAATGAAAATTCTGTCATCTTTTACTCTCTCTTTATTCAGAACTGTTTGACTTTTTTCCCTTTATGTTATATATTTAAGATAGCTGTAAACTGGTAACCATTGAGTTCCATGTTTATTTTTTTATTTGTGTGTTTTCATCTGGAAGACATCTGCATTAAGTCTATTGGATGTCTCATTTTAGATGTTAAATAGATGTGTTGAACATGTCCTTAAGATGTTTATGATTGAGAATGTTTGGTAAATAGAACTTTTAATGACATTTATCAGATCTTTGTACACAGCACATGTGTTACGTACATCACAGAGACGTCTCTTTGTTGTGTGTTTACATCTGGGAGGCGTATTTATTACATCTGCGTTACGTCTATTAGATATCTCATCTTAGATGCTACATAGATGTGTTGAAAATGTCTTCAAGATGTTTATGATTTAGAATGTTTGTTAAATAGACATCACAGAGACGTCTCTTTGATTTGTG
>CAIGQQ010006944.1:2248029-2299392 GCA_903798035.1 Danio albolineatus
CTGTCTTTTAAATGCCTGTTCACATTAACAATATCTTGCACACACACACACATTCACACGAGTTCAATTTGGGGCTGAACACTTCCTTTACATGTGACTTTTGCATGTTTTTTGTGTTTTTAGCATATTTTAACTGCAGTTAGTATTGAATAACCCCTTTGATACAGTGCAGGAAACTTGTATTTTATTTTACTAACGACTCTAGTGACCGTATGGTGGTATTTAGTGGCATTTCTACGCTATTTCTCATAAGGTTGCATTACATTTGGAATCTACGCCATTTGTGTGTAAACCACCCCCTCTAGCGGCAGCTCTGGTTACGACCGCGTGACGTGCAGTGTGCGTAAGGGGCGTGGCTGCGCAGCCCCTCCCCCTCTACAGTCTGGCTGGAAAAGAAAAAAAAACTTTTTGTATCGAAGGAATCAACAGCCGCCATCTTGCGCGAATGAGCGTCAGGATTTCGGGAGAGCATTATATTATTTTCACGCAGCCGGCTCCATCGGAACCGACCCAAATAGCTTCCCTGCGACGGAAACGACAAGCTTCGGGCCAGATCGAGGATCTTTGTGGCGAAAATCAGCGTAATGGAGCCGTTTTTGTGGTCGGCTGGAAAACCCCCGTATATCTGATTTCCCCCTTCAGCGCGAGCGGCGCTCCTGTGCCACTCGCCTATATTCAAAAATAAATATTTCCTCTCGTTTTTCATTTATGCTTCTGGACTTCGATGATTATTCGATTCGGGATGGACATGGAGCTTGAAGGTCTTTATTTATATTCGCAGAAAATCGCCTTTTTGAAGAGACCCACGCGAACCACTTGAAGGACCCAGGATTGCTGTTTTTTTCGCCCCCGTCGTTTATTTTTCGGTTTTAACGATGATATAATTTATTTTCGCGGGGTTTGGGGTGATCATTAAGGTTAATTATGCGGGTTTTGGGTGTTGGATTATCATGGGGTGAATGGCGGTGGCGGAGCGGGGCGCTGTTGAGTCGCGTTTGAGCCCCATCTGTTAATTATTGGCCCCTGATCGCTGAATAATAATAGAAAAACCCGAGGGTTGATTTGATTTATTTCGCTTTGTCCCCCCTCCCGGGCTCTTGGAAGACGCATTTATTGCTTTGACGTGTTTTTTGTGAAGCGAGAGAGCACGATGGCTGATAATCTACTGGATATGGGTCCCTCCGCCGCAAAGCGGCCCAAACTGAACTCACCTGCGCTGTCCTCCTCCGACACTCCAGGTAAGATGCTCACCTGTCACATCATCACATCTGTCAAATATGAAGCATATCAGAAAGCTGGATCAGATCTAGACGAACTGCTTCGTTATAGCCCATGTAGACCAGCTCACCTGTCCAAGAATGCATTTACTCAAACTTCAAATGGAGCAGGTAAAGCATTCACGTGGTCAGGAAGAAATAGCTCAGGCTAGATTCATATACCTGTCCCACCAGACACCTTCCAGATCAAGACCAGGTAAGTCCCACACATCAACACAGGGCCGATCAGATCCTTCATAAACCTCACCCGTCCTTCAGAAACTCCCAGGTCCTGTTAGTCATTTAACTTATCGTGTTTTATTTTATGACCAGCATCAATTTCTGTTTTTTAATGCCCAATGTGTCTGATTTCTCATATGCAGAAGCGATTTACTACAATGAGCACGATCAATAGACGATTAACAAAATGTTGGTGTTCCTAATGTTGACTGAAAGTGTTTGTGACCGAAAGAGTCTCATTTTCTCTTTTACGTCTTATTTGTTAAACTTTTTATATTTCACTGTAGGATGAATAACTTCTGCGAACAGTAAACACTGTACTTATTTCAGGGTTTACAGTTCAATACTGTTATCTTTTTATTTTGATGCTAATAAAATGGTGGCATTTATCAGAGGACGGTGATTAATATACCGATTAAGATAAAAACAAATGTAAACATCGGCAAAAATATCGCGTATTATATCTTTAATTAAGCATAATTGTCTGATATATATTAATGCTGATCTCACTTTGTATATTTCAAAATGTGTACATAGGTATTTGTTATATCATGGTATAAATATACACTTATTAAGGTAATATTATTTTTATTTGTACTGTAGAATAAATAACTTATGTGAACAGTAAACACTACTTATTTAATAGTCTTATTTCTTTTTATTTAGATGCTAATAAAATGGTGGCATTTATCAGAGGACAGTGATTAAAAAACCGATTAAGATAAAAAAAATGTAAACATCGGTAAAAATATCGTTAATTTTCTAATATATTAATGCTGAAATGACTTTGTATTTTTCAAAATGTATAAATAGGTATTTGTTATATCATGGTATAAATATACACTACTATTAATGTAATATTATTTAATGCTGATTTATGTTAGCATCACTCTTTAGCAATAATGATTTGTGACCTAAATCGTCAAAAAAGTACATTTTATCTTTCTTTAAAATCAATATTTTCTATATCATTACTATAATTTATGTTTGTATATATTAAAGTGTATATTGTTGCTTGGTTTTTATTTAGACGCTTAGCATTTTGTCCCATATTCCAGGACGTTTTCTTGGTTTTAAAGAAGTGATAAATAATAGAGTATTAGTAAAATACGTCAAACAATATTTGATCGCTCTTTAGCTTTTTCCTGTCAGCCGGAGGCAGGTTTAACTGAGACACTTGAATGTCCCATAATAATCCTCTGGAACTGGGTACAAGTTAGATTTTTAGCTCTGAACTCGATCTTACTGTGCTTCAGAAACAGCCTTGTTCATTTCAGCATGACTGTACTGCGGTTCCAGCGAAGGCCTTTATTTTCACTATGTGAGTTTGTGACTAAGAAATGGTGCATATACAAATCTATGCACACGTTAGTATGCACAAGAAGTGTGTGCCCTGAATTTCCAATTATTTACATAAAGTGTGTTTTTAAGGCATGTAATAGTCAAATCTATATCTTTAAAATGTTGCCGAATTTCTTTTATTTGACTTTTGGAGCTGTTCTGCTGCTGATCGTGCAGGAACTACTGTGGAATGTAGTGACAGATTCAGATATTTATCACAATATGCTGTTTTTGGGTGACGTCTTGCTGCAAGTTATTTGCATAGTTGTGACTACCAAGTATATCTGCTGGAGGTGTTTTTCTATCAGGACGGCTAACAGTCAATGCAATGACAATAGGCATCAGTCTTGGAGAAAGCAGAAGTTTTCTTTTCATCCCCATTTTGCGTTCAAGTTTTCATGCACCATCTGTTGAGGTTTCAGACAGCTGAATAACACTGATGTTATGCTGCCTGGGACTTCAGTGCAGTGATTCGCAGTCTTTCTTTCAACTTGAAGGGCTTCCTCCACAGAGAAAGACATTCTGTAACTGTTTCTTTTTCTACGACTTCTTAGTTTACTGCTTTCACAACTTTTCGCTGACTTTTTCTCTTTGAATTCTTAGTTTGCATCTCATATTTTACTGCTGCCACTGAATTTAAAAAATGTTGGTTTTTTTATTTTATCTCACAATTTTATCATTTTCGCCATTGGATTTAGGGCTGCACAGTATATCGTTTTAGCATCGATATCGCAACGTGCATCCGCAATGGTCACATCGCAGGATATGCAATGTCGAGTTGGGATTATTGTTGATCATTTAGTCTATGCAGGGTTTAATCATAATGGAGTAAAAGTTTATCATCTGAAATGCATTTTTAAAAGGATAGTTCATAGGTCTGCACGATTCTGGCTAAAATGAGTTTCATTAAAGTATGCATAATTGGCGGGCTTGTGCGCGTTCTCTGAGTAGTAAACAAACAGTGCGGCAGCTCGTGTCGTTTCACGGCCGCGAAAACGTCATTATATTAAGATAGAAATGACATTTTGGGGTGAATTATACCTAATAAATACAGTATGTGACACTTTTAACATCATTTGGACATGTCCATGTTAGGCATGGGACGATAACCGTTTTCAAGGTATACCGTGGTATGGAATAGTCAAGGTTTTCATACTGCCAAAATTTTCTGCTATACCGTTCCTAATTTATGAGTAAGATTTTTTTATTTACTTTTTTTGTTTGTTTTTTAGGTGTAAATTGTAAAGAAATCTGTGTTTTCGAAACAAATGAATACAACAGAAGTCAATGATTCACTTGAATTATTTAGGCTGACATGTTTACTGCCCCAAAATACTATAAATGTTTCTCAAAATAAAATATATTGTGTTAATAGGGGGAAAAGGTTTTGTTTTTTAGCCAGACATTTAAAAAGAATATATTTTAGAGCAGTAAACACAATACGGTCATACCGTGAAACCAGTTATCATACCGTCAGAATCTTATACCGGCCCATGCCTAGTCCATGTTGCTGAGCAATGTATATGTAACAGTGTGAAGACTTGTGCGACAGCCTTTACGCTTCTCTTCTGACCTTGAAAATATAATTGGCTGAATCGTAGAAAAGTTAAATTAAGATTGTGTGTAGGGTCGAATCGAGATCACAGTTTTTTGATTTATAGTGAAACCATAACAGTTCACCCAAAAATTAAACTGTACTCACTATTTTCATTTCACCCTTCACTAGTTTGAAACGTTTATGAGTTTTTTTTTGTTTTTTTTAATTCTGAACACAAAGAATATATTTTAATAACTCAAATGTTTGAAACGACTGAAGGATGAGTAAATAGTGAGTAAATTTTCCTTTTTTGTGGGTGAACTATTCCTTCAATTCACGTTACTGTGTGAACATTTCGATATTTTAGAGTTTAAAACATCCGGCCACAAAAAAATGTTTGTCACTTTAATAAAGATCACATTGTATAAAATAAAGACTGTGCATTGATTATTCAACATCTGTACCTTTTAGACTCAACAGCAAAAACTGATTAGAGATGATTAAAACTTTTATCTTTGCTATATTGAATTTATCTAGCCTTGTAATTTATTTGTTGTATATTATTCAAGACTCACTCCTTAGACCCCCTAGTTTTTCACATATTTTTTTGAGATAATTCCCAGAAATTTCTGGACAATTTTGCAATTAACATGTTAATATATATCTATATCCTATTTACCATATTAGATATGTTAGGTGTGCAATCTGACACAAATCATAAAAATCAAGATTCTTTATATTAGTCTTTTGTCAAGACAAGATCTAAAACGGTAGAGATTATGCCAAATGAAGGTTGTATTACTCTCATTTTATCCACGATCTTACTTTCTCTTTCTCACATTTCACTCCCTTGCATCTTAACCAGGACATGCGTTAAGCGCACTCGTATGTTTCGGTGCGGCCTGCGCGTAATCGCCGACGCTGCCGCACACCTTTCAAAAAACGTACCTACACGTCGAAACGACGTTTAGCGCAAGCTCTTTGATTGGTTGGCCTCGTCGTACTGATGAGTGTTGGTGGAGATTATAACCTGATGGAGCGAGTGTTTACAAGTGTCAAGTCCTGTGAAGTAGCTCTAGATGGAAATTGTTGTTTTGTGTTTACATTATGATCAAAGTTGTTGCACGTCCGTCAGCTCCCGCCTCAAACTGAGCGAGTTCGCACCACTTGTACGTTAAGGTAGCATTCAGAAAAAACAAAACACCAGCAAAGAAACTCGACACAGAGGTATATAAACACCTCACTGCCAGCTAGCGTTTCGGAAGTGCTATTGCAGATCAGCACATACAGCGTGCAGAGATGCCAACAATGCGCATTGCATGCACCATGGGTCACGCCGATCACTTGACGCAAACGTATAAATCAGGCTTTAGGGCTTCCCCTATCGTAATACACCTAAAACATAGATTGCCGTAAAACTCGTCAATGGCAGGGAAGTGTTTTCTCTTGTCAACGGCATGGTTAGACGAGTTAAACGAAATAGTTTATTGATTTGACCCACATCATAATAGGCTACCATCCAAACATGTAAAGCAAAAATAATGTCCATCAATTCGGTCACGTCCAGCAGCTGTCATCTTTGAACCAATCCCCATCTCCATTGCTTTTCTGTCTGTTTCGTTTCTCCGTTTGGTAGATGTTTTCTCCCACTTTCTTTTGCAGTCTGAAGTGCATCAAACGCACAAAATGCCTGATTTGCGCCAATTCACTCACTCGATTTGCACCACAGGATGTCATCTTCAATTGACTTCACATGTAAATCACCCTGCGTTTCATCTGCGTTTGCTTACTGCACGGGATGCAAAACAATTTCCCCCCACTTCCATGGATTATGTTAGGATAATGAGGGTGCAGGTGAGACGTCATTTTTGCGCTGCGTATGCAACGTCTATAAGTCATGTAAAACAATTAATTGCTAGCTGAAATAAATCTTATTTGATTATATAGTTTTTAATTGGATGTTTTACATTTTTTTTTGCGATTATTTTGCGTTTAAATGAAGACTTTTGCAGGATTGCAAAAAACTGCGACTTTTTGCTGAGTTTGCGTTGGATCAGCAATCGCGAAAAACTAGAGGGTCTGAGTCTACAAAATTACCTCAATCAATCTAAAATGAAGACTTAAGGCTAATTAATAATTATTATATTATGATTTTTACTTATTATATGATTCTGATATCACACTTCTGCCAAGCGCATACGTATGGTCCGGAACAGCCTTTGCATACCTGTGCACCTCTCAAAAAAATGTAACCACACTTCACAACAATGTGTAGTGCAAGCTTTGTGATTGGTCGGTTTGGTAGCAGCGACAAGGATGGGTGGTGCCGAGAGCTGTTACAGCGTTGATGTACAATTAATAATCATAGATAGAAGAGAGTTTGTTTTCTTCAATTATTTTCAAATCAAGTAATGCACCCTTCTTTCAGAAATTTCTCACTTGTAATATGTGAGCATATTCACTGTACAAAACATGTCAGTGAACTATGAGAGCAAACACATAAATAAATAAAATAATAGTTCATTAATTGTAATCAAGTTAACATGTTCAATAATCGAGATTTTGATTTTAGGCCAGATCGCCCAGGCCTACAGGTAAACGAGAGAAGATTTTTCACCACTTAATCAATCGTGGATGTTTGGTTATTGGGCAGAAAAAAAAAGTGTCACTAAATATAGTTAAGTGGCCGTTAATTTATCTGGGTGGCCCGCCCAATTAAAACCTATGTGTGGGAAGCACTGCTTTAAACGGCACATATTCCCTGATAATCAGTGCAGAGAATCAGAACCAATCAAGATCTTCGCCAAATTTAGTTTCTGATTGATTTTATGCAATGCAAGCTACTATAATAATCTAACCACTGGGCTTAACAGGTTCTGGTACCTGTGATAGGCTAAACCATAGCTATTGAAGACTCCACAGTATAGTTCAGAAGTTACTTGTGCTCCTTCTCCAGAAGTTATTAGAGTTCTTGCTTTAAAGTCACTATCATATTTAATCAATATTTAAATGTATAACACTACATTAAGAAAAGAGTAAGAAACCTGTTTTATTGTGACCAAGCAGTGGGGGACATCAGTTTTATGCCAATGGATTGACAACCTGCTTGCTGCATTACTTCATGTCTTATATGTTTACCTGCTTGCAAATGGGCCCTGCACCCAATCGGTCTAATTTGCAGCATAATTTGCCAAAGTGGATTAATTAAAAATGGCCAAAAATCAGCCAGTAGATCAGTCTTTTGACCTCTGGCAAGTAGTGTCACGATATTGGAATTCGAAACCAATCAGCACTAAAATTATAAAACGTCTATTTCCCGCTAACATTCGAGCACTGTTGAACATGTACTTAAACAGCACTATTTTGCAATTGTGTTCACATGCTCAACAGAAATCACTGCAATTAGCCATGGAGTAGTGCTGCGCAATATTGACAAAATCACGTTGCAAGTTTTTTGAACGAATGTTGCGATTTTTGTAATTTTGGCAACTGTTTTTGCTTTTTCAAACAAGCTACATACATGCATTCTACATGTATTCAGTGCATAACAAAACATTTCACAATGAAATAATAGTATTAAGTTTAATAATTAAAACTGTAGTAAAACTGTCTTTAAAACAGACAACATAAAATAAATTACGATTAACTAACCTCAACTCTAGTTAAACACATACTGTACACAGTAGTATTAACTGCTTGATAAACAAAACTGTAATAAAGTGTCTTAAAAACAGACAACATGAAAAAATAAAGATGAACTAACCTCAAGGCCAGTCATAACAATAAATAAAAACTAACGTAAATCAAAACCACCTATTTAGTTCTCCCGCTCAACATCGTCAAGCGCTGCGTGAGCTCTGATTGGTTAACATCTTTCTCCCACTCAGCTTAGCTGTAATTGCCTGGTGTGCTGCGTCAGCTCTGATTGGTTAACATATTAAAATCATGCGCACAAGAATGTGAACAAAAATCAAAATAGATTAATAGATAAAATCGCAGCGTTTGTGATTTAGAAATTGTGTGTGCTTAAATTGCGATTTAAAAAAAAATATATATATATAATTTTTTTTTATTATTATTAATTTTCTTTTAAAAATTTATTTATTTGTTTAATTTTTTTTTGGGCGATTGCGATTTATTGCACAGCCCAACCCTGAAGGTCATCAGTTCACCGAACTCACAGAAAACCACCGTTTACTGAGTGTAACCACAGATACAGGGATCCTAGAGCGTTTTAAAGCTTTGATGATCAGTCATTTCTTTAGCGTATCGCTCATATGTCAGCTTATAAACAGACCAGCTGATCTTCGCGGCTTTAAAACACCACTGTGTCCCTGTATGTGTTTACACTCCGTAAACAGCGGTGAGTTTGGTGCCCTTCAGTGCCAATCACAGTCATTTGTGTTGAGCATTTTAACACAACGGCAAATCATCGCTGTATAAGAATGTGCTCAAATGTAAGCGGGAAATGGAAGTTTTTAAAACTTCAGTTGGTATTGAATTCCGGTATCATGACAACCCTACTGGTAAGTGCATGTCACTAAAAGTATGCATAATCTGAGTTTTTGTAAATAAAGGGTTTTAAGTCTCAGCAGCATTTAAGAAAATACAGACATAAACTTCATTTCCAGAGCTGATTTTTTTTTAAGCTCTACCATTTTGTGAGAGAGAAACTAGTTTACTGCCTTAGCCAGCAACTATGGCTTTATATGGCAAACCCTGATCCAACTTTTGGTTTCATGTCAGTTCAGGATGAATACATGTATCGTTTCACCGCTTAAAACATCCATTTCCCACTTACATTTGAGAGTGCTCTAAAACAGCTGATTGGCCATTTTTGTTCACATGCTCAACAGATATGACTGTGAGTGGCTGTGAAGGTCTTCAGTTTACCCCTCGTAAAGGTCATCTTTTTACCAGTCTTCACTACTCTTCACGAGTGCAAACACAGATACACAGACACTGGAGTGTTTCAAAGCCACATCGATCAGTCGATCCATTAGTGGACCTCTTGTATGTCAGCTCATATACAGATCCGCTGATTGACGCGACTTTGAAACGCTCCAGTGTCCGGGTATCTGCGTTTTTAAAATGTAAAATTTTCAATTTCAGTACTGGTTGGTACCGAAGTTGATACTTTTGACAGCACCTAATATGCATGTATGTGTTGTCACTAAAAGGCTGAGAGTTTTTATAAATTGTACATGAATTGATGAGCGTTTTTCTCAAATAAAAAGGGTAAAATTCTGGTCAAGTCTCTCTTAGATCAACTCTGGAAATTAAGTTCTTTAAAAATGATCTAATTATTATTATTTAATGATTGTGTATTATGTTTTTGAGAAAATTGTCTCCTCAAAGTAAAACAGCAGACGCTAACAATACCAGCATGCACGTAGCCAACCAAACAGCGCCATTCATTCGCACACCATCTTGTACTCTTTCCCGTGTGGATTTCAGTGGACACCCTGATGTCAGTTTCTTTCTTTGAAGCAGCATGTTTTGTGTTGCAATAAGTAGTGTATTGTTGAAGAGCATAACTTAAGACTCGCGTCAGGAAATGCCACAGCGCAGCGTGGAGAGAGCCGTTATTTCCTGTCTCCCTAATTCCCCCCATGTTTTTGGATTAACATGCAACTTTAAGTACACAATAAATTTTATTAAGCACTTAAATAGATGTTTTTTGTTTTGTAAGGCATTGTAAGTGGTGCTTGGTGTGCAGATGTCCCAACCATGATGCTAGAGATTTGAGGGATGCCAGGGAATGGTTTAGGGCTGCACAATATATCACAAAATGATTGTTATTGCGATAATAGTATATGCAATATACTTATTTAATGCATTGGTTGTTACCTAAATGTGTCCATTCAGATTGGACCTGACTATCCTTATCCTCACCTTCCCGGTAGCTGCTTATCTGCTGTTAGTTGGTTAGTGCAACCCAAAGGGTGAACCCAGAGCTGAAAATAAACACTAATGGGCGGAGTCGAGATGAGGGAAGAAAATGACAACACCCAATCAGAGTCAGAATATCTGTTGATTTTTTCCTTCATAGTGTTTTAAAGACTATATCTTTGCACATTGACATTGAGGTTTTCAGTCTAAATTAGTTTAATTAGATCTATATATATATATATATATATATATATATATATATATATTACCTGTTTATTTTAATATCTTTAAGTAAATTAAAGATTAAAAAACCATACTAATATTACTACGATTTTTCCAGGGAATTATGCTGTAGGAAATATCGTTATCATAATATTCTAGTGTCCTGTAATACTAATGTCCTGCAGCCCTAGTATGGCTACTACAGCATTTAAGATGCTTCATTTATTAAACGCGTCCTATTTTAATGCAAATTCAGTCCTTTACTGAAAAAGAAGTATGTTTGGCCTGTCGCAATAATCAATATATGAACTTATTGCACAACACATGGACACGACCGCAATCGTTTTTGGTGGTGCAATATATATCGCTCATACATAACCAATTCCAGCTACATTTTAGCTGATTGCACAACCTCTCTTATCTCTTAGAGGTGGAGGTACAGATAAAAAACATTATAGTATTTACTTTATATTGTTATAGTATATTTTCATGTGTGTCGGACAACTAAAAATAGATCTGGTAACAGATATCTTTTACTTTATTATTGTTTATTTAGGATATGCGTTTTCACATTCTGATGCCAGTGCCTCATTATTAAATTATTAAAATGACTTCAATTAAATATTGTTAAGAATAACATATTATGTGTTCTTCGGAAGAGTGTACTTGCATTGTGATGCTATTTTAATGTCATTCTGGTGTTATGTAATGAGTGGCATAAAATGAGAATAATAATGTTTATCACAATAAATTTTGGTGCAATATATCGTGCAACCAAAAATAGATATCGTGACAGGCCTTGTGTATGTTGAAACAATTTCCTCTCATAAATAAATATTAATATTTCATTTAAAAAAATGATGCTACGTTGGACATTAGGACAGTATTATATCATATTGCGACAAAAATTTGTCAATAACAATGATAAGCTCTGGACTTTTTTTTTTACTCTGTTGATCTAAGAGCCAATAACACAGCAGAAATGTGCAGCAATAGGAATCTGGTAGGGTTGTCACAATACTGGAATTCGGTACAAATCGATACTGAATTATAAACGTCCATTTCCTGCTAACATTTGAGCACGTTCTGAAACTGCACTGATTTGCCATTGTGTTTTAAGTTCTTAACAGAAATAACTGTGATTGGCCATGAAGGTCATCCGCTCACCAAACTCACCACAGTATAACCACAGATACAGGGACAGATACTCTTGAACACAATGGCAAATCAGTGCTGTTTAAGAACGTGCTCAACAGCAGGAAATAGGCGTTTTTAAAATGTCAGTATCAATTGGTACCAAATTCCAGTATCCAATACCGAATTCCAGAATCTAGAAGTGTGTTGCTGTTAGGGGTGCACCAAATTTTCGCCCACTGAAAATTATGCTATTTAATAGACCCCTTTCATTTTTGGGGCTTCAGTCATTGTTGGAATATGCTTTTTAATCTGGAAGCATCGACAACTGATATCGGAGTATATATCGTTATTTTTCAATATGGAAAATAATAATCGAGATTGCATTTATCATATATATAAACAAAACTAGACTTAAGAGCAATTTTTTAACCTATACATAACTTGCATTATGGAGCGGTAATCTAACTATACATATACTATTACAGATAACCTAAGACGAATTATATATATGTAAAACAGAAACAATATTGTGCAATATTTTGCGCAAAAGAGGCATTTAAACTTGAAAAAAGTAGTGCAACATGATTTTTTTTGTTCATCCACCATTGTTTACCTTTATTGAGTCCTTATAAGATAGAGTTTAAGTGTCCGGTGCACATAGTGTATCTATGGGTGGTTTGCCAAGCCCACTCAGCTGTTGGAGGCACACTCAGATATTGTTTTAGTGTGTTGTGTTTGGTAGGGAGGAAAAAAGATTAGCAAAGAAACGTAAAGTAACACACAGAGTTAAAAATAAAAAATTATTTCGAATTAGTATCTCAGGAGTGTGGGTCACCGTATAGCTCAGTGCTTAGCACTGTCTCCTCACAGCAAGAAGGTCGATGGTTCTAGTCCCGGTTGAGTAAGTTGGCATTTCTCTGTGGAGTTTGCATGTTCTCCCTGTGTTCGTGTGGGTTTCCTCCGGGTGCTCCGGTTTCCCCTGCATTCCAAACACGTGCTATTGGTGAATTGAATAAACTAAATTGCCTGTAGTGAATGTGAGGGTGTATGGGTGTTTTCCAGTACTGGGTTGCAGCTGGAAAGGCATCCGCTGTGTTAAACATATGCTGGATTAGTTAATGGTTCATTCCGCTCTGGCAACCCCTGATGAATAAAGAGAATAAGCCGAAGAAAGATGAATGAATCACAGGAATATTTTCTGCTAAATCAGTTTTTAACTCTTCAGATGAGGCGATCAGTCAATAAGTGGTTGATGTGTTGGTCTCTTCGTGTAGTCCACGCTCCTGCGGCTGTACCATAGTGAGCCACGGTTACTGTAATGTGCAATGCTGGTGTGAGAACGGCAACACATGCACGTGTCCCCTAGTATGCATACTAATTTGTGGGTTTGTGTTAAGTCTCTGCGGTCTTTTTTTGTTTTCCACAATTTTTTTAGGGGGGGGGGGCCATTTACCGTAGTCGGCGACGGTTCCAGTGGGTGTGTTGTTTGCCAGCTGGGTGTTCCTCCTCTTGTTTTTGTGAGCGTGTGGCAGCCGTGGGTGCGCTTTTATTCCAGCCGTGTTTGCATTAGTGTACATACAAACACAGCCAAGCGTGTAAACGCTGCCCTCCACCAACTTCAGGCAGACGGCTCGCTGCTTGGCTTAATGTCTCGGCTGAAGCATGACTGATTTGGGGAAGGATGCTGTGGGGGGATCAGTGCAGCGCAGATGAGATCTGATGCCACCTAACCACCTGCATGGATTCAGCAACAGCCTTTTTTGGGTATGCTTCAAGATGAGGACTTGTTTCAGGCATCTTGTTTTTTTTTTGGTTGAATAAGAAAACTGACAGTATTTGTTGTTCTTACTTCAGTGACTCTTCTTCTGTTAATGCAAAACTTTACTAAAAGTGGTTCAAAATTGTAGTCTTCTGGAAATATTTAACTTTTTTTACATCAATGCAACAAACACGTTGACTGTTTAGTAGATGAACAAGTCTTATGGGTTTGGAGTGAGTTGAGAGTAGGCATGGGACAATAACCGTTTTCAAGGTATACCACGGTATGTAAAAGTCAAGGTTTTCATACCGCCAAAATTTTTCTGCTATACCGTTCCTTAGGTATGTGTACGATTTTTTTATTTACATTTATTTATTTATTTATTTATTTTTTTAAGGTGTAAATTGTAAAGACATCAGTGTTTTTGAAACAAATGAAGACAGCAGAAGTCAATCATTCATTGTTATTATTTAGCCTGAGATATACTTACTGCTGCAAAATATTTTAAAAATTCTCAAAATAAAATATATTGTGTTCATGGGGGTGAAAATGTTTTGTTTTTTTAGCTAAACACTTATAAAGATTATATTTTAGAGCAGTAAACACAATACCGTCATACCGTGAAACCGTGATATTTTTATCCAAGGTTATCATACCGTCAGAATCTTATACCAGCCCATGCCTACATGAGGGTGAGTATTGAAAGAACTCTTACAGATGACTATATTCTTTAGTATATTGTACATTTTTTTACTTTTAGAAGTTTGAATAAATTCACAGTAGTAGTGTTTGACTTAATATATAAAGAGTTTTGTATTTCTGTTTGTAAACATTGATAACTTCATGTATAATATCTTTCAGAAATCTTCTTTCGATGTTGTACTCTGCAGTATTTATTGATTCTGAAAATCACTAAAAATTTAGTTTTAGTAGCTTTCAATCATCTTTTTGTAAATGTACCAAATGCTCACCGTTAAAACATGAAATCTGTAAAATGACTAAAAACGGAGTTATGTGTGTTTGTAAATTTTATAGAATATTTTGAGGTAGTTATTAATATTAAAGTTATAAAAGCAAAGTGCTATAACAGTTGTTATTCATATGTTGTCAGTAGGCATGGGCCGGTATAAGATTCTGACGGTATGATAACCTTGGATAAAAATATCACGGTATGACGGGATTGTGGTCACTGCTCTAAAATATGATCTTTTTAAATGTTCGGCTAAAAAACAAAACCTTTTTCCATCTCATGAACACAATATATTTTATTTTGAGAAACATTTAAAATATTTTGGGGTAGTAAACAGGTCAGGCTAAATAATTCAAGTGAATGATTGACTTCTGCTGTCTTCATTTGTTTCAAAAACACAGATGTCTTTACATTTTACACCTAAAAAACAAACAAAAAAATGTAAATAGAAAATCTTACACTAACCTTAGGAACGGTATAGCAGAATGTTTTGGCGGTATGTAAACCTTGACTTTTACATACCGCGGTATACCTTAAACGGTTATCGTCCCATGCCTAGTTGTCAGTATAGCAATTTCCAATATAGTATTGAGTGCTGGTGTTCTTAAAGAGATTTTTGTTGATTACAGTTTCATGCTGGTGTAGCTTTATAAAAGTCATTGTCTTAGATCTTTGTAATACGTTTTCAATTCTGACTAATGTGTAAATGCTTCAGAGTATTGTTTTACAAGTCATTGAAGAGCTGCATGGTCTGGGCTGACAATACTAGCTACTAAAGATTGGTGTTTGAACATTTGCATTTTTTTCTTACTTTGCGTTCACACCAAAGGTGGGGAGAGCATCAAAGTTCGCTCTGGCCACCCTCACGATGACGCTGTCTGCCTTTAATGCTCTGCCGGCGAGAGCGTCAAAATTCGATACATTAATCTTGTATTTAAAGGGGCTATTGGAACATATCAGCAAATCAGTTACGTTCCCACATAAATACATGCTTTTTGTCAATTTTATTTAACTATGGAAGATTCAGTTGTTGCGTGCAGCGTGACATTGCTCCATTTATCCAGTTTGTGTCCATATATCTGACATATTCTTAAGCAGAAATACTGTCGTTGTAGTTAGCATGCGATTCAAACTTTTTTTTAAAGAAAAACAAAATACCATTAATGCACATCAGTAACTCGTCAGTAACATTTTTTATGTATGTCCCTGTAAGAAAACATTGTCAATAATTGGAAACCTGGCGACTGCAAAAATCAAACCCTTTGAAACCACTTTGGTCGGAACAAAAGTTCACAGGACTCTGTTTTCTGAACTCCCCCGAAGCGGTGGACTTCTACATTCTGATAGTTTGTTGATGAACTGCATCATAGCTCATTACCATTAAGGCCCCGTTTACACAAGTTCGTTTTAGTTTGAAAACAATCCGCGTCCACACTAGCGTTTCACCCAGCATTTCTGAACACATCTCTGTACACAGTACTCCACCAAAAACGTATATCACGTCACCATTCGCACACTCTGGGCATGCGTGTTCAAGTATAAACAGGAAGCATGCGTCTCGCTCGGCATTCTAAATAGGACTTGTGCTGCTGGATATGCAAGCGATTAGCGAGTGCTTGAACAATAGCTTGCCTCTTGCAAATATTTGCAGCTGTTGCAGTAAAAAATGCAGAGTTTAACTGCACAATGGCACCTAAAATGGACAATAGTGCAAACACTCCCATTTCTGTCCATGTTGTTTACAGTGAAGGCTGGTCTGTGGCGTTATGGTCATGTGATAGGGGCTTGACAAATAAGGGAAGGTTACGCAAAGACCCAAAAACGAATCTCAGCAGCCACACTTCCGTTTTCAAATGTCTCCGTTTCTCCCCATCCACACTGAGACGGAGCAGCAGCGTTTTGGAATGAAAACAGCCTCTCCAGAGTTTCCAAAACGCTCTGTTTTCGGGGCTCGAAAACTCCGTCGTAGTGTGGACGGATGGCGTAACCGTAGCGAAACTTATGCGTTTTAAAACGAAAATGCATTGGTGTAAACGGGGCCTAAGTTGACTTAATTTCAACTGTCCTCGACACCCACACCAACGGCCACACATCGTGCCGCTTATTGCAACCAGTTCCTATTGAAAATGTATGGCTTCCGGCTACTTTGCATTCCCACCGAAAGCGACAACAGCGTCAAAGTTAAGGTCTTGGAACCATAGTATTTTGTGGGATTTCTTCAGTAAAAAATCGTAATCTTAAGACACGTTTGTTTTTCAGTCAACTTTCTATCCAGATGTTTTTAAATGCTGGAACATGCTTCACCCAATGTTGTTTTGAGATTTAGACATGTCAACTTTAATTCCTCTAACCTTGAAAATAAAATTTATTTTTCTTTTTATTTATTTAAACTTTTGATGGATGATTTTATCCAACGCATCTCACGGCGATTTACATAAATTATAAATACATGCATTTAATTAAGTTCACATCACAGTGGATTCACTTTTTGTTGTAGTTTGAATGATTAGTCTTTTTTGTAATTTAGCATTGTTATTTATTAAAAATGTCAGACTCGAGCACACGCTGTTCTTCTGTCTGTTGTGTGGACTGGCTGTGTTGGTCTCAGTGGTGAGGAGGGAGACCAGACTGACAGGCAGCTGTTGAAGACTAGGGGGGTGCGCGGGCTAACAGATGAGCGGCCGGAGTAATTCTTATTTTTAGCCGTGAATCTGAGTGCTCCCCACTGAGGATAAGGAGACATTACAGCAGAGTCAACTTCCTCATGCAGTTTTCAAACCAAAACATAGTTGTGTGTCTGCAAATGGCGACCTTTTGTTAGTCGAAAACTTGAATTTCATTGTAAATTGGAGTAAAGACCGTTATGAGGGCAAGGAATCCAGTTCATGATAAATCACATTGTTATAATAGCCATTGAGATCAAAATTGAGTCAATGAGTAAATGTTGTAATGTAGGTTTAATACCTAAATCTGATTGGCTGATGGACATTTTGAGGTGTGCAAAGTCCCTTTAAAGGCTGATTTATACTTGTGCATCAAGTGCACGCTTAAGCACCGGTGCAGCCTTCGCGTGGTTGCATAGCACTCGCCGTGACCCCTCCAAAAATGTAACTACACATCACAATGATGCGTATCGCAAGCTCTGTGATTGGTTGGCTTGGTAGTTATGACCAGTGTGGGCAGGACTGAGAGCAAACCCATTGGAGCAAGTGTTTATAAGTTTCAGGTCCCGTGTAGGAGCTCTAGATGGATACTGTTATTTGTTTACCCTATGATTAACGTTGTTGCACATCTACCACTTCCCGCCTCTGAATGATTGAGTTTTAGCTACTTGTTCATTAAGGTAGCGTTCAGATAAAAGCAAAACACCCACAAAGAAACATGATACAGAGGAATATAAAAACCTACTGCCAGCTAGCGCTTCTGAGGTGTTATTGCAGAGCAACACAAACATTGTGCAGAAGTATAAATGCACGACTACGTGCAAGGCAGGCACTTTTAGGGCTGGGTGATTTAATTGAGAAGTAATCGAAATAAACATTCAGAACTCTAGAATCAATCAATTTTTTTTCAGGTCGATTGTTTTATTTTATTATTATTACTATTTGATTATGTATTTTTTATTTTTTTCCCTCCCCAATTGCTTTTCCTACTGCATATGGTTTATTCTTCTGCATCGAGTGCACACATATGGTCCGGAGCAGTCTTTAGGTGATCACATACTCTGTGTCTGTATGTAACTACACGTTGCATGTTGCGTAATAAAATAACAATATAAAATAATCATTTATTAATCATAATCGAATTAAAATGTTCAATTAATTGAGATTTGGATTTTAGACCAAAACGCTCAGCCCTAGGTGCCATGGGTCACGCCAACCAACAAACGCAGAAGTATGAATCAGCCTTAAGACAAGTTTCACTTGGCGGCAATTTTTGAAATGCTTCTCCGGCAATCTGTTTGAATTAGGAAACATCATATTCTTCAAAATTGCTTGCCAAGCTTACGATTACATGTCATATTAGGAATCACCAATAGAATTAAACACCTTTCTCATTTTCTATTCAAAACACTTGAATCACTCAAAATATGCAGAAAATCACCCCAGGAAACTCACCCTTCCCACGAAAAATCGCCAGCCTAAACGCTTATTTCACGCGGGCGCCATTTTAAAACACGAAAGCGAGGCTGCGGTGGGATAAAATCCGGAAGTATAGTATCATCACTGTAAACATTGCAGCAACATGCTGTGTACTACAAACCTTCAGCTGTTGCCGCCATTTTAAAACGCAGAAATGGTGTAAACATCACTTAAATATCATTTAGTTCAGTTTAATTTAGACAATTAAACGCATATTAGGCATCAAACAATGTCACTAAGATTAATACGCCTAAGTGTCCTTCTAGACTTCAGTTCATGGCAGCAGGTAAACACTGTGGGGGCTTCCCTGCTTCAGCCTACGTAACCCAGTGAGAGATAAAACAATGCAGTCCTCTGTAGCACACCTTCGTGTTGTCTGAAATGGTGTTGTTCCGGTACTGAAGTTTTAAAAACGTCCATTTCCCGCTAACTGAGCGCGTTCGTAAACAGCTGATTTGCCACAGTGTTCACCAGTGCTCAACAGAAATGACTGTGATTGGCAGTGAAGGTCATCATTTAACCGTTCTTCAAAGATTGCAAACACAGATAGACGGACACTGGATTGTTTTACAGCCGTGAAGATCAGTCGACTCATCAAGCGGATCGCTCGTTTGTGTTTGCTCTCTGTAGACATCACGAAGTGCCGCAAGTGCGGTGAACTGATGACCGTCGTGGCCAATCACAGTAATTTCTGTTGAGCACGTGATCACAATGGCACGCCATCAACAGTGCCTTACATGTTAACGGGAAACAGAGTTTTTTTACATTTCAGAACCGAAATTTAGTATGGTGACGAGTCTAATATAGTGAAAGAAGCAGTTCATTAACTTGAGTTTGGTAAATGGCATCTAAAATGTGTGTTTGGGAAAGAAAACGTTAGCTAACTAGTGCCATTTCCCTTAACCTGGCTGAAAATATTCCTTTTTATTGTCACTATTCATTCAGAACGGACCTTCGAGTCAGTCAGAAGGCAGTGAAAGTATAAATTTGTGTCACTTTCTCTTTGCTGATAAGATATTCAGCCAGGTACACAACATTTCTGTGTGACTCAGCCGATACTTCTGTGTTTCTTCCCACCGCAGCCTCGATTTCACAGTCTAAAATGGCGGCCGCGTGAAATCAGTCTATAGCGATTGCTGATCGCTTCTGACTGTTACACTTTTCTCCATTAAAAACTATTCGAGTGACGTGTCTTGAATATTCTAGAGTCTTTGAGTATTTTCAGATGAATGCATAAAAAGTAGTTCCAGGCAGGTCTCGACTACATTTCAGTTCTGTATCGCTACACTGGAACTAATATACTTTTTACATTCAGAAATGTAGTTGTTTTGACCGATACTTTGTGAAAGCATTGGTACAGAAGCAGAATGTTGGGTTAGGTACCTTTTATGCTATGAAAATGTACATTTTTGTTTAGATTGCATTTTTGCTTCGTTTAAAAAACTGTGCTCATTGACTCTTTTTCCTGTTTCTCTAGACTTCGTGTCCTTGTTCGACTTGGAAAATGATCTTCCAGATGAGCTGATACCCAACGGAGACCTGGGCCTGATGTCTATGCCCTCTAATGGAGATGGAGGAGTGGGAAGCCGGATGGGGGGCAACGTCCCGGACGCTGCCGCCAAGCACAAGCAGCTGTCCCAGCTCCTGCAGGCAGGGAGCGGCTCTGGTCTGGGTGGAAACCTCAGCCCTCAGCCTGGAATGGGTGGGCAACTGGGTGCCTTGGGGAAGAGTCCCATGGGTCAGGGCTCACCCGGACACCAGACCCAAGCTCCAAAGCCTGTCGGGACCCCGACCGGTCAGGGCAACAACAGCCCTGGAATGGGCATGAATACAGGTTTCAACCCAGCCATGCTGAGCAATAACAACCAGGCTCATGGACTCATGGGGCAGAACATGGCTTCCCAGGGGCAGATGATGAACGGCGTGATGGGACCGGCCGGAAGAGGCAGGACAGCTCCAGGGATGCAGTACCAGGGACAGGGCATGCAGGGGGCACCCGTAGGAGCAGGCGGTGGACAAGGAGTTGGTGTTTCTGGCAGCGTATTGGCGGAGACGCTTACCCAGGGTGCACCACAGATGGGGGCACACAATGCCATCAATCCCCAGCAAGCGGCGAATATGAACAAGGTAAGTTGCCAGTGCTGTTTGTATTTTGAAAGCCTGATGCATGCTTTGTGTTGCAATTTGTGAATGTACGGCTAGGCAATATGGCCAAAAAATTCTTTAAAATAAATGTTTATATCAATGGATTATTGATGTAATTAAAGTAAATATAACATTTCCAAGTTAGAAAGTTCAGTTCAGGTTTTTTGTTGGCAAGTAAAGTTACATTTTTATTATCAAAACTTATACTAACAATTATATCAACCAGATTGCAATTTGTGAATGTACAGCCAGGCGATGTGACCAAAAAATTATCATTTTTTTTGTCTATCTGTGGATTATTCATAGTTTTCACAATAAATGTAACATTTTT
This sequence comes from Danio albolineatus, assembly GCA_903798035.1. Taxonomy (NCBI): domain Eukaryota; kingdom Metazoa; phylum Chordata; class Actinopteri; order Cypriniformes; family Danionidae; genus Danio; species Danio albolineatus. Next base: position 2,269,002 of record CAIGQQ010006944.1, read on the forward strand.
AAGTTAAGTTCAGATTTATTTTATTTTTTTTGTTGTTGGAAAGTAAATTTTGTTGAAACCAAGCAACAAATTGTTCATTTAAACTCTTTTATTATCAAAACCTTGATAGTCATGTCAATCAGATCGCAATTTGTGAATGTTTGTAGAAACCAAGCAAATATTTAATTTTGTTAACACTTTTATTATCAAAACTTGACAACCATGTCAACCAGATTGCAATTTGTGAATGTACGGCTAGGCGATATGGCCAAAAAATACTATCAAAATAAATGTTTATATCTGTGTATTATTGATATTTATCACAATAAGTGTAAAATTTCCAAGTTAAATTAGAAAGTTCAGTTCCTATTTTTCTGTTTGCTAGTAAAGTTTGTTGAAACCAAGCAATTAATCATTAATTTAAACTTTTATTAAACCAGATTGCAGTTTGTGAATGTACGGCTAGCCAATATGGCCCATAAATGGTCAAAATAAATGTTTATATCAGTGAATTATTGATGTTATTTCAGTAAATATAACATTTCCAAGTTAAGTTAGAAAGTTCAGTTCAGGTTTTTTGTTGGCGAGTAAAGTTTGTAGAAACCAGGCAACTATTTAATATTTTTTTTACATTTTTATTATCAAAACTTGACAATTATATCAACCAGATTGCAATTTGTGAATGTAGGGCCAGGCGATGTGACCAAAAAATTATCATTTTTTTTTTTTGTCTATCTGTGGATTATTCATAGTTTTCACAATAAATGTAACATTTTCAAGTTAAGTTCAGATTTTTTTTTTGTTGTTGTTGTTGGAAAGTAAATTTTGTTGAAACCAAGCAACGAATTGTTCATTTAAACTCTTTTATTATCAAAACCTTGATAGTCATGTCAATCAGATCGCTATTTGCGAATGTTAGTAGAAACCAAGCAAATATTTAATTTTGTTAACACTTTTATTATCAAAACTTGACAATCATGTAAACCAGATTGCAATTTGTGAATGTACGGCTAGGCGATATGGCCCAAAAAATGATCAAAATAAATGTTTATATCTGTGTATTATTGATATTTATCACAATAAGTGTAAAATTTCCAAGTTAAATTAGAAAGTTCAGTTCAGATTTTTCTGTTTGGTAGTAAAGTTTGTTGAGCAACTAATCATTAATTTAAACTGTTTTATTATCAAAACGTGACAATCATGTCAACCAGATTGCAGTTTGTGAATGTACGGCTTGCCAATATGGCCCATAAATGATCAAAATAAATGTTTATATCAGTGAATTATTGATAGTCATCACAATAAATGTAAAGATTCCAAGCTAAGTTAGAAAGTTAATTTCAGATTTATTTATTTATTATTATTATTTTGCCAAGTAAAGTTTGTTGAAACCACGCAACAAATTGTCAATTTAAACCCTTTTATTATCAAAACTAATGATCATTTCAGCCAGATTTTCCACAGTCAACCAGAATTTCACAATTAAGAGGTACAAAATACATAATGATAAATATATATTCAATTTGTAGTGAATTAAAACTCTTTCTTTAAAATTGTATGTATCTGATTTAAAATTGTTACTTTAATTGAATGAAATCCCAGCATTGTCATCCATATGATTATTTTAGTCTAAAAATAAAAACCAAGTGTAAAGTGCTTTATGTTACCTGGTTGAAATAATATACCATTGAAACATTCTGGCTTTACTGATAAATGAATAAACTTTAGCCTGATTATTTTAACGTACAGAAACAAATGCAAAATCGATACAGCTTTATAACAACAGTTACTATAAATATATAAACCTGTTAACAGGTTGCCTACGTTACTAATATAATGCATTTCCTATGTATATATCCCAGTCTTCTCACAATGCTATAGTTACTGGTAGAGTTGTCTGAAAGTAATGACTTTGGTACCAGTAGATAGTAATGTTATAAGTGTACATTTACTGCTTACATTTTAAGTGTTGGTAGGTGAAGCACCATTTGAGCCAATCACAATCATTTCTGTTGAGCACTTAAACACAACGGCCAATCAGTGCTCAAGTATGCTCAAATAATTGTGAAAAAATGCTGAAAGTACTGAAGTCTGCTTTTGAGAACGCTGGTTACTGGTGCTACAGTAAATCTATGGAATCTAAGGCACATTGTTTCTTATTTAGTCAGTGATTTTATTTTTTATTTTTTTGTTGAGTAAAGTAATGTTTAATCTATCTTTGAAGTAAATCACCGAAACATTTATCAAGCACGTTATCTCGTTTTTATTAAGGGAAAATTCTATTGTGATGTTTGAATGATCAAGCCAGCAATATACTATACTAATATACTATGTATGTTTTTCAGTTTCAACCATCCTTGTGTATGTGTAGTTTCAGTTTCAACCCACTGCTGTTTATGTTATATAAATTTAGGAAACAGGAAGGCTTGCTCTTGTAACGTGACATGCTGGTTTGGCATTTTCATATCGGTTCTCAAACCGCAAGCCTTAAAGTTCAAATAAATCCTGAGTTATGTTCAGCCTGAGCTATATAAGCATCGCTTCTGGCCTGCTGTTGACCGCCGGTGAGCAGAACTGATTTATTTACACATGGAAATCTGTTCTGTTGTCATTACATCAGATATTAAATAATTCACTCTATCCATTTTTTTATACTTAATCGAAGCAGTTCCTCGTTCATCTTTATAAATTAAATTGTGAAAGGAAGTCTGGGTTTATATAGACAGCTACAACATTGGCTCATTATTTCGGCGATTTCATAATCGTTTTTTTTGGCCATTTCTGCACAGAATTTTGTAAAATATCTGATTTATGTGTAGTGATTTTGGGAGTATCATATCTAAAAGCTTAATATATGAAATGAAAAAATACCTTTGAACTCTTATCTAATGTTTACAATGCTAATCTAATTAGATCCCCTTATTTGGTGAACAAAGCAAGTCTCTCATATAATATATCTACTGAAAGACAGATAATATTACTTTACAAACAGTTTTGTATTAATTCAAAGGAACACTTTCACATTAGCCAGTAATATTACTGAAAATAGTAAAAAAAAAACTGAATAAATATAAATTTACACAAGTAAATAAATACTCGATGGGCTAAAGATCTGCAGATTTCATGTGGGCCTACTCATTATGTAGATCAGTGGCCCCCAACCTTTTTATCACCGCAGACCGGTAAACCCTTGACAATTTTACCACAGACTGGCTGTGGGTGACGTTTTTTTTCGCCGGTTTTTGTTGACAATCAACCGTTTTTTCAGATGATGACAAGCTGACGAAACATTGCTGTCACTCTGATACAAGTTTTATTCATGGTGAAAATTACAAAGCACTTCAGTGTTTGGGTGTTCTGTGTTTGTTTGAGATAATTAGTCTGCCGAAATGTGTGTATTCCGTACAAGCTAAAGCTGATCGGTCAGTTTTTGTCACGTGACTCGCGGTGCGCTCGCAGCATTCATTCAACTGGGTGCAACTGGAAGGCGCAAGTGCAACACGGTGCTTGTGCGCACAAGCCGCACACCTCCATTGGAAATAACGAGCTTACGTGAACTCAAGAGAAGACACAATATGCGAACGGCCCTTAAAAGGCCGCCGTCATTTGTGATCTCCAGCAGTTGATGTTTTTGCACAGACATGCTGGATTCACCTGATTTGTTGACTGATTGGTTGCGGATCCATTTCTTGGCAGTTCGCAGGTCCTTTACTGGGCATTTTCCCCTTAGCAAAGAAACTTCCCAAAAACGTCTGTTTGTTTCTAATTTTTGCTGCTTGTGGGATAAATTTGGCCGCTGAAGTGACCGTAAGTGAGAGAATACGGTTGTTTTTCAAAATATAAAATTTTTCAAAATAAAAGATCGTTCAGACTCAGATAATAAATAAAACAAATGCAAATCATTTCTCAAATCATTCTCTTGCTACCAATACTGGTCTGTGGCCCCGTGGTTGAGGACCACTGATATAGATAACTGAATGAAGGTCAGTTGTAGACACATAGTAGAAACTTATGTGCTCTTAAAAACAAATTACTTGGTTTTGGCTTGTAAAAATGATTGCGTGCTAGGTAAAGATTGGATTGATATTTGGTGATAGTAGAGGTGTTATCAGAGTTGAATCTGTCAAGTTGTCTGGTTGGTAAATTAGCTTCATTTTAGATATGTTCATGTTTTAGAGTTTTTTCCAGAAGTTTACATTTGGTATGCAATTTTTATTTTATTTTTTTTCTATTAGGGCTGTGTGATGTTAGAAAAATCTGATGTTGCAATATTTTATTTTCTGAAATAAATATGAATACTGTTTCACAAGATTTGGCACAATTGAACACTACTCTCGGGAGTTTATCAGTAATCAGGTACAGAAATGGAATTATGACAATGCATTTGCAAGCATGCTTTTCTTATTTTGATTGTTTCGTTGTTGTCCAAATATTAACATATTCTTAGCTCATGTAAAAATATTGTTTTGTTTTCAACTTCAGAAGAAGTAAATCAAAAGTAAAATGATGTATGTGCGTAAAATTATCAGTGATGCAAGTAGGGTTGGGTGTCTGTGTAACCGGACCGAATCAGCATATGAATTTCGGTGCCTCTGGTACTGCAACAAGGATTTAAGAAGCATCATGAGGTGCATCAAAGGTACACATAGGTGCGTGTTTTAACACCATCTCTAAACATTTAATTATAAACAACTTTGCCAAAGGTATCCGTATCCCTCAATGTTAGGCATACGTTCTTGTTGCTTATGAAACGCGCACAAAGGCAAATTCGGTGAGCGGCTACTCCCGTTTAGATTCATCAACGCACGATTGCCTTCATCAAATTTGCTTAAACTAAGCATTCTAACGTATGGCTGTATTTTACGAGCAAGTATTCTGACACAGCAACGTGAAGCAGACGCTCTACAAAAGTTGTAAGGGAAAGAAACACGTTAAACTTAATGAAACATTTGAGGGCTCATAGAATCAACTTCAAGGACCACAGACACCTGCATCATGAAATGCGAAGGTTTTTTCTCTCCATTCGGTGTGCGGAATGAAATTCCATAACAGTTAAGGTCGAAAAATTAAAAATATGACACTCAAGAATTAAATGAAACTGCAGAGGAAATGTGGATAGCGTGGTGACGCAACAACGTTAATCGATCTATTTGCTATAACGCGTAAAACTGAATCATGAACGGAAGATTCAAATAGCCACTCATGTAAACACCTTAATCATATTATTGTCTTATTCAGATTCAGGCAAATCATTAGATTACTAATGTCCATGTAAACATAGTCCCAAGCCCCAACCCTAGAAAAAAGGTGTACCCTGATTTTGATGACAGCCTTTCCACAGGTTAGCAGTAAGCCAATGTAATTTTTATTGCATAATGCAAATAATGCATTCATGCTAACAAACAAATGATCAAAAGAATGAAATTCAGTTCAAATATATAAAATATGATTTGATTTAAACTTTAATTTTATTGTTCTATTAAAATGATTAATATATTTGTCAAATAAAAGATTTTTCTAGAGTTATCGAGTCATCCAACATAGTTCTGTGGCTCTAAAGTATCGGTTCAGGCACCATTTTGGCAGCAGTAACATTTTAAAAGTATCCATTTAGCACTGGTATCAAAATAACCCCAAACGATACCCAACCCTATTCATCTTTATTTCTATAGCGCTTTTACAATGTAGATTGTGTCAAAGCAGCTTAACATCCCGGGTTGGATGAAGACCATCTCTCTTCAACAGGTCAGGTCTACCCCAAAAACTTGGCCAATTGTTGTGGGCACCACTTTGACAACCCTAGGTGCAAGTAAAAAACAAAACAAAAACTTGTTTTCACTTTGAAATGTAGATATTTAGACTAGAAATTCTAAGAAACGTTTATGTTGTCATAAATCGTATAAATTCCATATAAATACAGCAATTAAATAGAATTCTATATCCCCTGCTCAACTATAATCTAGACTCCACACTGCATTTTTTGTTATGTGACTATTGTGAATGTGCACATATCGATGCTTAAAATGATTTATTGTGCAGCCATATTGTCTATAATATATTTTTAAAATGTTTTCCACCTGTAAGAGCATCTATAATCATAATGCGATTCATTTAAAATGTGCATTAAGATCACAAAGCACTGCATTTTCTCACTGTTTTGACATTTTCACAATTCCAAAATGTTTTTGGCTGCTAATCAAGGCTGCTGAGATCTTCTAAATATAGTCGCCTCATTCAACTTTTCAGAGGATAGCATCAAAGCGTGCCTGTCTGGGCTTTTCACAGAAAGGTAGTTGTGGCTATCACATGTGTCTGACTGTTGTGGTTTGACAGGAAACCAATCGGAAACCAGTCTACTATACGTAATGTACTTTTGTCGCTAGTAGTGCGCACTCATCAAACACTCGTGTCGAGAGCATGGGTTCATATCGAGAAATCAGGCATTCGCTGGAGTTTGCAAATGAAATGTAGTGAATAACTTCACACGGGCTGCCGGAGCGCTCATATCTGGCTTTTTGCCCAGAGGTGAATAGATGCGCTGTCGGCAGTGTGTGGCGTGCTTGTTTGCATTGCACACAGATTATGAGAGTCACAAGTGCAGGTGAAGTGTGTGAGATCAGTCCACATCAGAGCGACGGGGCCTCAGCTCACTGTTCAATGCTACAGTGTGACTTTACTGCTGGCTCACTCGAGGATGAGCAACTCTGAGTTATGCTTTTCACATTTGTTTCGTCTTATTTTAGATTTATTTGGTTGATTTCGATGGGTTGATGTTGTTTGTCGTCTAAAATAACGTGTTATCAATTTAATTGATCAATGTTTTTAGAGATTAAAGTAGCAAAAATTATATTATAACTGCATTTTAATCAATGAAATGACTTTGTAGGTGGTTTATTTGGCAGTTTGACATGTTACTGTACTGTGCGATGGTTAAAATGTTTTGCTGTTGTGTTTATGTTGCTGGGGTATATTAACATGGATGTTAGTAGACAGAACTAGGGCTGCCTAATGTTGGAAAAATCTGGATTTTTTTAAATTAGTTTTTGCGATATTTAGTGTAATATTAATCACGACAGTTTTACCAGATGACTTGAATAGATCTATTTGGAAACAATTCATTAATTTAGATTAATTGGGATGATTGTTGTAGGATAGTGAATTAGTCATAATATAATGGCCCAGGGGCGCCACGGTGGCGCGTGAGTAGCACGTTCGCCTCACAGCAAGAAGGTCGCTGGTTCGATCCCCGGTTGGGGCAGGTCCTGGTTGGGCCAGTTGGCATTTCTGTGTGGAGTTTGCATGTTCTCCCCGTGGTTGCGTGGGTTTCCTCCGGGTGCTCCGGTTTCCCCCACAGTCCAAAGACATGCGGTACAGGTGAATTGGGTAATCTAAATTGTCCATAGTGTATGTGTGTGAATGACAATGTATGAATGTGTTTCCCAGAGATGGGTTGTGGCTGGAAGGGCATCCGCTGCGTAAAACAAATGCCGGATAAGTTGGCGGTTCATTCCGCTGTGGCGACCCCGGATTAATAAAGGGACTAAGCCGAAAAGAAAATGAATGAATGAATGAATAATGGCCCAGTTCTCCTCCTTAGCCTTTCCCCTTACCCCTACCCCTTGTTTTGTGTGTTCCCGTAAAGGAGTAGGGATTTCCCGATTCTCTATAGCTTGAAGGTGTAGGGCTAAGGGGAAGGGGTAGATAGCCCTTAGAACGAAGATTTTTCAGGATCACAATCGAAACCAAGGGGTAAGAATTTCCCAGAATACACCAGCCACAACGGCTGGGTAGCTGTAAGGAGATCCACAAATGATTACGAATTTTTACAACAAACAAGCACGTTGTTTATACATTCATAACCGCGCTCGTGTTTCACCGCCATGTTTAAAAAAAAATGCTAAAATAAAAACCGCTAAATTCCGCAATCTATAATCCATAATAAAAACTCCTCTATAACAGTCCCACAGCATTCTGTCACTCGATGACACTCAAATACCCTGACAGAAACGTCTAGTGGCTGAGAATGAGCCTATTACAGTGTCTGCTATAATGTTAATGTTGTTTTTTGTGTGTTTACGTAGATAAATATGGCCACTGTATAAATGCACAGTAAAGTAACGTTCTTATTACCACATTAGATCACTATAACTTAATATATGCCTTCAGTGATTTAAATATAAATACCAAAAAATAACACAACTGGATTCATTACAGCAGATCGTCCAATCTTGTATGAAGCAAGAGATCGCGATGACGTGTGCAGGTGCTGTAGTGCTGTCCTAAGGGGTAAATTTTGAAGCCCTTCCCCTTGTTTCCCTGGTTTTGAGGGCCAAGGGGAAGGAGTAGGGGTACAAAAATAGAATTGGCAAGTAGGAATGGGCCGATAGATGATACCATCGTCCATTGCCGATGTATGGCCAATAGACATCACAATGCTAAGCCGGCATCTCGATCCTCTGCTTCGCTCCCGCGACAGGAGCAATCCACTCGTGACACACTTAGGCCCCGTTTACACTAATATGTCTTGGTTTTAAAATGGCAATTTAAAATGAAAATGATCAACATCCACACTGGCGTTTCATCTAGCATTTCTGAACAGTGCTTCTGAAAACACGAATCACGTGACCACACACACTCATTCGCTCTAGCATATGCACACGTCTGAGCTCCAGGCAGTCAGCAGGTGCTTTGAGCACAAAACCCCAAAGAGCAGTGCACATCGGACAGTTCATCAAGGACATACCACTGTATCGTGTCTCACTATAGTTGTTAAACATAATTAGTGATTGTTGGTTGGTTCCTATTGGTTGTGCACCTTTTTTACCAACCAAGTTTGTCTACGCCATTATAACAACACAGATCACTCTGCCTATTCATGGCAGAGTCCAGCTGAAAAAGTGATTGACAGAAGGTAATTTGTGTTATTTATTTATGTTTGGTTTTGGGTAAAACAAAGACCGTACGGGTCAGGTAGTTGAAACGGTAGACTACAAATAATTAATTCGTTATGAGTTTTTATGACCAAATTGGTCGACATCGCCCAACCCTAATTACAAGCATAGAGTAATATAATAGAGCAAAGATATGTAAAATTTAAGCAATGCTTTATTTTCCGGAGAGTCTACAGTGTTCAGGTAGAGAATGTGAATAATCTAATTTTATAAAACCACAGGAATATCATTGTATAAATAATGCAATTGATTTGTTATAATTTCTTGTGCCTGAAAGCTTTAAACTCTCTTCAAACGCTCACACAATCACATTAAAAACACTAAAGCTGAAACAGTTCATGAAAGAACTAAACTGTTCAATTGTCATTGTGTTGCAACATAAAGGCATGAAATATAACATCAATTGTCAGCATAACTAAAGTGAAAGTAAACTGTTATGGAAGAATTCTCTTGACATCAGCTTAAATTAACTAGTTGTCATCACCATTAATCAACAACGAGATATTATTAAAACTCCACTAATAAAATTGGAATTAAGAATTATGTATATTATTAGGGTGCAACATGCTTAAATACAATGTTGCAGGTTAAAAAACAAATATGTCTATTTTATTTTACTTCATTTATTCATCAGTATGTTAGGATATTATGGAAAAAATAAATTATATATACATAAATATATACACACACACACACACACACACACACACACACACACACACACACATAAATATAAAACTGGTGTGAACAACTTAAGTTATTAGTACCAGTGCAATCCTATAAGAAGAGTCTAGGAGCCTTAGGCTAAAGCCATAATGAACACTATCTGTTTTTATAGTGAAAGATATGCAGCCTTATGCTTATTTTATATTTGACATTGTGTGTTTTTTAATTCTCCGCTACAGTTAAAGGGCTTGTTCACACCAAACGTGTTTTTGCGTCTACACACATGAAAAGAATGGTTCGGGAAAAAAAAGTCTAACATAAAGCGTGAGGGGATCCACCACTAAGCAAGCAGAAACTTGCAACAATTGCCCTGCTTTCGGGCTCTTCTGATTGGTTCTCTGCTTTATAACTGACATTGAGCAGCTCTCTGTGTTGAAGTTCTTCTAACTTTACACCATATCTTAAAATCATGGTGCTCATGTGCACGACACTGTAAAAGATATGAATGTAATCGTGTAGGTCAAGTGTGTTTTTACATCGGGAAAAACAATAGAAAAGTCGCACATTGGAAAGTAAAAAACACGTTCTGTGTGAACCGCTCTGAAGGCAGTCTACGTATATTATACTGATGTATAGTATTTCTAATAGTTACAATAAGTGTATGTATGGTATACCAAATAAAACGTGATGCGAAACAGATTTTCGATTTTGTGAACCTTTCCACCCTGCTGGTCAACTATAATCCCAGCTCGACATTGAACTTCCCGTTGGATAGCACTATTGCAGATGTGGACATTGCTATATCAATGCTGAAATGATACATTGTACAGCCCTAAACTGAACTGTTATTTAGACTTAAGAAACGTGTCTGTATCAAGGCCACACGATTAAGCAAAGGCGGTTAAGTACTCTCCGTGTGTCTTTTTAATAATGTTTTAATTCTTGCATATCTAGCAAAATTATATGTTTTGCTTTAGTTGTGTTGAGCTTGTTTTATGGTGCCATTGATTATACTATGTTATCATCTATGTTAAGCTGCTGTCGACACAATCCATATTGTAAGGTTTTATACGAGTAAAGATGATGTTTTGTGTGTTCATCCACTCTGGGGTGATTTTGAGGCATACTTTGGCCACAGCATTCTCTGGGTTTCAGCAAATTGAATGATTTTTTGGTGACACATCTTCTTTTGACATTTCGGGAAAATGCTTTAGATTATTTAAAAAACTCAACAATACACTTTTCAAATTGACTACCCTTTTGTTATGTTCATGGCCATTTTTGCCCCTTTGACCTCCATTATACTTGTTGATCATCAGTTACAGTGCAAAAAAAGCGTAGTTTCTGGCTTTCAAATGGAATATTGTGTTTGTGTGTGCACACTTACCTTGATGTGTTTGGGAAAATAAATAAGCAGCTCAGCTCTCAGAACATGGTAAACATAGTAAGTGTATTCATACACGCACACTAAAATCTGCTGGTTTCTTCCATAGAACTCCATATAAAAGCCAGAATTTGGTCCATCTAAAGCAGGGGTGCCCAAACTTTTTCATATGAAGGGTCAAAAACCAAATATTATTGCGAGCCGTGGGCCAAGATTAATATTTCCTAGGTAATTTCCTAATTTATTTTCTAATATTTCAAAATAAGTAGCAAACATTACTTTAAATCGTATAACTAACGCAGTATAACTTTTTAAAATGATAATTTTTTTGGAAAAGACAATCACATTGATAACACAGTGGAGTTCAGTGCTGAATACACTAGTCAAGCAGAATCTGTCATTGACTTTACTCAACAATTTAAACCAAATCTGATTCATTTACACCATTTAATTGAATTTGATTCGTTTAATTTTAGTTAGATTTTAATAATAAAACAAACAAATGGTTACATTGCGTTTGCATTGACAATCTCCCCATCTTTTGCTCACTTCTCAGATAGGATGGCGGGCCAAATTAAAGGTTACCCTGGGCCAACTATGGCCCGCGTGCCCTAGTTTGGGCATCTCTGATCTAAAGGGTTAATGCTACCAACTGATGATCAACAGTAAAAATTACTAATTTGACCTCTTCCCAACAGGGAAAACCACCAATAATCAAGAATGCATGCTTATATGGTTTCAAGGCTTTGCAATCAAAAAATGTGGTTATAATGGAAGTCAATGGGGCAAAAAAAGGCACCAACACAACAAAAGGGTGGTCAGTTTGAACGGAGTCCATTGAGTTTGTGAAGAATTGCAAAGCATTTTTCCAAAATATGTGTCACCATAAGATTTTTCATCAAAAATCATTGCATTTGCTGAAACACAGGAAGTTTGTGGCCCTAAAATCCCCCCAGAGTGGATGAAAACACAAAACATTGTCTTTAAACAATACACAAGGGTTAATATTGCAATTAGATCCTATAGGACTGTGTGGATTTAAACTACAAAGAACTGAAAAGCTAAATGACCATTAAAACTGTTGCTTGTTGCATTCATTTAGAAAAGTGTGTTAAGTGTGTAAGGGAGGACTGGTCTCTTGCTGTGTCTGTGGCGTCAGACTGAAGCAGGGATGTGTATTGCTCAGGACAGGGAGTTCCTCCGTGTGGCACGTTCAGCGGCGTCGGCGGCGTATGCAGCGCTAATGGCTGCAGGCTCGCATTAGTGATGGTGGGGGAAGGGCTGCTTTACACACACCGCTGGAGGAGCTCTGATCTGTGAAGAAGAGCAGCTCTAAACACTGCTGGGAATGCCTCGCGTTTGGCCTAGGAAAGTTTAATCCAGCTGCTCCATTTTATAATGTAAACCTGTGATTCTGAATAATTTTTCAGATGAGTAGTTGCTAATTGCATTTGTGGTATAAATCCTGCTCATTCGGTTTTGTTTCGGTGGGTGATATCTGATGTTGTTATACATGGACATTGTATCTTTGAGGATTTTATTTTAACCTGTTATACATAAAGGTTAAGACTATATTTTAAAGAGAGGATTTTAAGTACCAGTTTTCATTATTAACTGGATACTTGTCTGCCTGTTATGGACCCTGTTGCTGTTGTGTTTCTTCTCGGTAGTGGAAGTGTTCATAGTTGTTGACCTTGAAGTGCTGTGAATGGAAGAGTACAACCAAATTTATTTATTTTATATATTTTTTAAACCCTATTTGCTGAAATAATAAAAGGAAAACTCCACGATGGTAATATTAAGACTTTCAGAAAAAGGACAATAGTGTGAGACTGATAACAGCAGCCAGAGAAGAGATATTTACTGTACTGCCCCATAGACGCTGCATTTCAAACACCTTGCACGAGCGGTAATTAATTTTTTTTGATTGGATGCAAATATGATGGAATACATACTCACTGGCAACTTTATTAGGTACACCTGACTAATAACAGGTTAGACCCCGTTTTGCCTTCAGAACTGGCTTAATCCTTTGTGGCATAGATTCAACAAGGTACTGGAAATATTTCTCAGACATTTTGGTCCATATTGACATGATAGCATCATGCAGTTGCTGCAGATTTGTCGGCTGCACATCCATGATCAGAATCTCCTGTTCAACCACATCCCAAATGTGCTCTATTGGATTGAAATCTGGTGACTGTGGAGGCCATTTGAGTTCAGTGAACTCATTGTTATGTTCAAGAAACCAGTCTGAGGTGGTTGACATTTTGACACTTTGATCACAGTACTCTGGTAGGCTCAGTTGATACTAATGGGCCCAGAGTGTGCCAAGAAATTATCCTCCACATCATTACACCATCATCAGACTGAACCGTTGATACAAGGCAGCATGGATCCATGTTTTCATGTTGTTGATACCAAGTTCTGACCCTACTGAACGAATGTCGCAGCAGGAATCGAGACTCATCAGACCAGGCAACATTTTTCCAATCTTTTCTTGTCCAATTTTGGTGAGCCTGTGTGTATTGTAGCCTCAGTTTCCTGTTCTTAGCTGACAGAAGTGGCACCCTGTGTGGTCTTCTGCTGCTGTAGCCCATCTGTCTCAAGGTTGGACGTGTTGTGCGTTCAGAGATGCTCTTCTGCATAAATCGGTTGTAACGAGTGGTTTTTGAGTCACTGTTGCCTTTCTATCAGCTCAAACCAGTCATTCTCCTCTGACCTCTGGCATCAACAAGGCATTTGCACCCACAGAACTGCCGCTCACTGGATATTTTCTCTTTTTCAGACCATTCTCTGTAAACCCTAGAGATGGTTGTGTGAAAATCCCAGTAGATCAGCAGTTTCTGAAATACTCGGACCAGCTCGTCTTTCACCAACAACCATGCCACGTTCAAAGTCACTTAAATCACCTTTCTTCCCCATTCTGATGCTCGGTTTGAACTGTAGCAGATCGTCTTGACCATGGCTAAATGCATTGAGTGGCTGCCATGTTATTGGCTGATTAGAAATGTGCGTTATCGTGCAGTTGGACAGGTGTACCTAATAAAGTGTACCTAACAACATATAAATGTTCATACTTTTTTAAAAATCAAAATATTTAAAACTCAGGACATATGATTCTGATGACCGTTAAATGTGTCTTGTGAAAAGGGTCCACTAAGATATTGGCTGTTTATTTGTACTTATAAAGCCCATATTCTGTTCGGTATTATCCTACATCTCTGATCATAACTAATACTAACAGTCCTGTCACAATAATCAATATGTGGACTATCCCACAACACATGGACATGACCTCAATCATTTTTGAGATGCAATATACATATCGCCCATACATAAACAATTCTAGCAACACTTTAGCTTATTGCACAGCCTCTGTCATCTTATCCAATTGTTATTGGAGATGTCAGTATGCTTAAAAAAACACTACAGTTTTTACTATTACTATAGTGTATTTTCATGTAGTTGCCTAACAACTGAAAATAGATCTTTTGAAAATTGACTTTGTTAAACATGTTACTTTTCTCCTTGTTCTTGGTACCTTGCACTTTTTTGTTAACATATATTTTATTCATTTGTTTATGATATGCGTTTTCACGTTCTGATTCCAATACCTACTATTATAAATGCCAAAGTTATATGAAATGTTCTTGAGAATAAACTTTTGTATGTTCTTTGAAAGAGCGTACTTCAATTTTGATACTATCATGTTCATACTTGCGTTATATAACGAGGATGGTAATATCATTTATTGCAATAAATTGTGGTACGATATATCACACAACAAAAATTTAATATTATGACAGGCCTAGCTAATAACTCTTATTGCAATGTAGGAGTTTCCTAAGGTCATAGCTAATGGTTTGTTTATAGCGAGATTTGTACCTTAAAGTGTGACCACAAAAAGTTACATCTGTAAAAGATTGCATTACAGTTCAATCGTTTTGGTAATGTTACTTTTTTCTAAATAATAAATAGGTTATTAGGAATGCAACGGTTCTTGGTTAAAAATCGTGTTGTCCCCTTGTCCTCCCATGGTTCAGTGCACCCTGCGATCCACGGTTCAGAATATGCATTATTAATATTGGATTGTCGATAAAGACAAACTGCAACAAAGCAAAAAAAGTTCCGCCTTTGTGCTTCTGATTACCTTTCACTTGCACTGCACGTGCGAGGACCTGTCCAATCACCTCTTAATATGTAAATCAGTAGTTGACATCATGTTTCCGAGAGTTCAGCATGGCAAGTGAAGGAGATAAAGCCAAAAGCGCAGATGAGGCCAAAACACAGAACCTTGGTGTCAATGTTTCAACAGGCACTTAATGTAAATTCAGACAGACACAAAAAATAGCGAATGCCAATTTTATTGTTTTTGTTGTTGCGAGGATAGCGGAGATTATGGTCATTAACAGGCAGATCGGGATCCGTCTCCAGACCCGTCCCCTACAGGTCCGGACATACAACCTGTAGATTCTGCGCAGGTCTGTTACTTCAGTTTCACTCTCGCTGGGTGTTCTTGTGCACCCGATCGCTCCCGCTATTTATTCGTTCTGTTTACCCACTGTCTGCTAAGAACAGTTTTCTTCTTGGCTGACTGTTCCCGCTGAATTGATAAAAAGCCGACCGCTCTCTACGATGGTGCTGATAAGTGATAACGGAGCTCTCTGGAATGAATGTTAATAAAATGCGTCTTGATAATGTAAGCGTAATGTAAACAGAAGAAATCAATTCTCTGAAAGTGCTCAGTTGTTAAGATGTGTTGACAATTAGTATCTGCATAATTGGCTGAGACTGTTAAGACGTGAAAAAGGGAAAGTTTAAGCTTTTTCTCATTATTTTTTCGTACAATTTTCTAAATGCCCTACTTATAATTAATGAGAGAACAAGCAAATCTATAGTCATGTATGTAAAGCCTGTTGCATGGTCAGGTCTTTGTTACCTAATAAATATGTACATTGTTCTGTAGCCATTTTTTCTTTTCTAAACAAAGCACCGTACCAAAACAGTGACCCTAAAACCGTGATGCATATCGAACCGTGAGTAGGTTGAACCGTTGCACCCCTAGAGGTTATTAGATCAGTAAAGATTCTTATATTGAAATATAAATCAATGCTGTTAGTTTTACCCTTTCTGTTAGTCAAAGTTTTGAAAAATAAAAGTTCTTTAACCTCTTAAGGTCCAAGGTATTTTTTTACATGCATTTGTTATTTCTCTTTGCTATTTGCACTTATTGGAACCTAATTAGAATAAAACCTAAGTACAATCTTTTGATATGATGTAGTTTTAGAGAAAAAGTTTGTCCATATATGTGGTCCGAATTTACATTAACAGTCTTCCTGACTTTTCTTTAATGCTTAATTAACATAGATTTTTTTTTTTTTAACTTGCTTTGACTATCAGAGAGTAAAAACAACACTTTTTCCCATTTTAGACAGTTAAAAATAGTGTTTGGGACATTGCATATGCTGCAAAACAGTTGCAGGATGACACTGTATGTTTTTACAAAATATAAAACATTCAAAGTATTTTAAATTGCCACTTAAGAGCTAAAATATGGAGGTTAAAACATCACAGGGAACTCAATTAGATAGATAAAAAAATCTTTATTTTATATTTGAACTGTTTTCTCAAACGTGCTATATTTTCATTGAGCGTAAGAAATATTTTTTACTGTATAAATAAAGCTTACTGTATATTGTCTTACTGTTGAAATGCTGTCATCAATGCATCTGTAATCAGCTGTTTTATGAAGAGCAAACCCTCTTCTGTTTTTGTTTTCAAACTCTTCTGCACTGAAAGGCAGGACAGTATCCACTACTCATCTGTAGGCAGACGGATGTCACTGAGCAGCTGATGACAGTATCTTTGAGTACACTCTTTGACCTATGAATGATTGGCTACACTGCCCGCTGAACCCCCTGACTGCTGTCTATGAATCCCAAATGCTCAAGCTGATTCTGGCCATCAGCTGAAGCAAATGAGAACTATTAAGGTTTATTTATGTTGATTTATTTATTTATTTTTTTCCATAGATGGGTCTTGGAACAGCTAATGGTCCTTTCGGGCAGCAGTACGTACAGGGTTCGGTTCAGCAGATGTCCAACGCTGGATTAAACGCTCAGATGCAGAACAAGGCAGCTCTTCCCAACAGCCTCCAGCCCACCCTGAAGGGTGCTTCCAGCGTGCCAAATCTGGTGAGTATAAACCTTCCACAGCTGGCTCAGGTTCAGTCCAGAGCACGTTCAGCCTCTACGTCACACATCCATTCAGTAGCCATTTATTCATTCACGGAGCTAATGTAGGTGCACGTTTATGTCCCTATGTGGATTAACTGGCTGAAGGAAGTCTAAAATTAAAAAGTGTCCTAATTTTTATTTGCTGCAGTTTCTTTTTTATCGTAATTATTCGTAATTTATCGTAATTTAATTTATCGTAATTTATCGTTTCTTTTTTATCGTAATTACTTTTACATTATTACCTTTACTTTGATGTGATGCTGTAGTAATGGGAGAATAAGGGTGAAAGTTCCATTTTGATATCATATAAATAAATTACTTTTTATATCACTTAAAGATAAAGAAAAATCAGATTGTAGTAAAATTTTAAAAGTGCTTTGGTGTTTTGTTTTATGGATTTATTTTACTTATTTATTTATTTATTTTTTTCTTATTAATGTTAATATCTTAACCCTTGTGTGCTGTTGGACATGTTTTCATCCACTCTGGGGTGATTTTGAGGATTAATTTGGCCGCAACTTTCTCTCTGTTTCAGCAAATGAAACGATTTTTGGCAGTAAATCTTATTTTGACACATATTTTCGGAAAATGCTTGGAAATTTTAAAAAATATATATACTCTGGGGAAAATTAACTACCCTTTTGTTATGTTTGTGACTGTTTTTGCCCCATTGGCTTCTGTTATAAGGACATTTTTTGATTGAAAAGCCTTGACAGCATATAATCATGCGCTCTTGATTGTTGGTGGTTTTCCCTGTTGGGAAGAGGTACAATTTATAATTTTTTCTGTTGGTCATTAGTTGCAGTGCAAAAAAAGCTTAGTTTCTGGCTTTTATATGGAGTCCTTTGTGCGTATGTGTGTGTGTGTGTGAGAGAGAGAGAGAGATACCTTTGCACCTTACTAGACATGGGACGATTACCGTTTTCAAGGTATACCGCGGTTTGGAAAAGTCAAGGTTTTCATACCGCCAAAATTTTCTGCTATACCGTTCCTAAGGTATTATTTTATTCTTTTTTTTAAAATAAATTTATTTTAGTTTAGCAAAAATATCCAAAGATGCCGTTTTAAATTGTAAAGACATCTGTGTTATTGAAACTAATGAAGACAGCAGAAGTCAATGATTCATTGTAATTATTTAGCCTGACGTGTTTACTGCTCCAAAATATTATAAATCTTTCAAAAAATAAAATATATTGTGTACAAAGGGGAAAAAAGATTGTTTTGTACCCAGACATTTAGAAATAAAGTGTTTTAGAGCAGTAATCACAATACTGTGAAACCGTGGTATTTTTATCTAAGGTTATCATACCGGCAGAAATTTATACCGGCCCATGCCTACACATTACATTGATATCTCTGAGAAAATGAAAATAAGGATCTCAGCTTTTAGAACACGGTAAACATAGTAAGTGTGTTTCTGCACGCAGACTATAATTTGGTGTTTTACTCCACAGAACTCTATATAAAAACATTTTTGCACAGGCCTATCTAAAGGGTTAATGCTGCCAACTGAGGATAAACCAGGGCGGCCATGGGGTCTTAAAGTCTTAAAATTTCTTATTTCAAAAACCAAATTTTAGGCTTTAAAAAGTGTTAAATTAACTTAAATGTTGTGCTGTAGGTCATAAATCATTTTAAACAGGTTTTACTTTTCCTATGTCCAAGTAAAGCTACCCAATCGGGCTGACACTCAATCACAAGTAATCCATCTCAAAACGTTTTTTATTTTTATACTTTTTTTTATCGTTTTTTATTGCAAAGAGATGCAATTCACAACAGCTGTTAGACATTTTTACACCAAATTGCCCTTATTAGTCAGAGAAAGAAAACTAAAGCAACAACTCCCTTTAAATGATCTTTCATTAATACTATAAATATTTACAGAAGAAATCATTAGTGTTTAGCCCTGTAAGTCTAGAATGTCATTTATAATGGTCTTAAAAATGAAGAAACCTACAGAAACCCTTCAACAGTAAAGATGATAGATTGTACCTCTTCCCAACAGGAAAAAACCACCAACAATCAAGAATGCATGATTAGATCCTGTCAAGGCTTTACAATCAAAAAATGTGATTATAATGGAAGTCAATGGGGCAAAAACAGCCACAAACATGACGAAGGGTGGTCAATTTGAGCAATACACCAAGTTTAAACCATTTATATAAACCATTTAACCAATAAACCAGTTAGTTTGAGTTAAAGCCACACCATTTCTAAATAACAGATAATCCTCATTTAATCATATTTCTTTTATAAAACTCCAGCATTATTTTTTTAACTCTTTAGTACTCTCTTAACTCTGTTTTGATCAAGGTGTAAAATAGACACTTAATACCTCTGTGGATGAAAATCACAGCTTCACAGCTTCTTATGGCTTAAGGCTTTATTTTAACCAACTGCAGAATGTTAAAAGATGCGCTTCTTTAAATGAGAAAAAGCAGAGAGCTTGTATTTAACCTGAAGTTGTTCCTCCAGCTGCAGCAGCAGGTGCCCTCTGTGGGCATGGTCCCGGGACAGGGAGTTTCGGCAGGCCCCACGGCTGACCCAGAGAAGCGCAAACTGATCCAGCAGCAGCTGGTCCTGCTGCTTCACGCCCACAAGTGCCAGCGGCGAGAGCAGGCCAACGGAGAGGTGCGCGCCTGCGCCCTGCCCCACTGCCGCACCATGAAGAACGTCCTCAACCACATGACCCACTGCCAGGCGGGAAAATCCTGCCAAGGTGAGAGGCAAAATAACACCCGTTTTGTTAATCTATAATCAATTCCAGCTAATTTCCCCAAGCTCTGAATTTGATAGAAACTGTAGTCTGTCATGTCGTTTGTGAGAGAGCAAATGTTTGGAAATGGATTGTGTTCGCCCAAAGAGCCAAACTCTTTCTAAGATGTTTGTGCAACCTTGTATTTTACAGTATGGTAAAAATAATGAGTCTTGTCAAGGTTTTCAAACTATTTTATTTGATTTAACAATTTTACATCTGTTACATCCATAACAAATTTAAAAAAACATTTTTTTTTAAATACAAAAATTTCAAATAAAATAACTTTTTTATAGAACTACTCTTATAGACAACTCTTATCCTTTTGACTAGCACTGTTGAATCTTTTTTGCTTTTTTTGCATTTAATTCACAGAATTTCTATAGATTGTTTTGTTTACTGTAAATTCACGATAGTTTTGGTCACATCCATAACAAGGCATGGAATGATAAACGTTTTCAAGATATACCGTGGTTTGGAAAATCCAAGGTTTTAAAACTGTCAATTTTCTGCTATACCGTTCCTAAGGTATGTGTAAGATTTTTTTATGTGTTCTTTTTTTTTTTTTTTTTTTAAGGACAACAATATCTCTAGCAGAAAAGATATCCAAAAATGCCACTTTAAATTATAAAGAAATCTGTGTTTTTAAAAACTATTAAAGAGGCAGAAGTCAAGGATTTATTTGAATTATTTAGCCTGACATGTTTACTTTTCTGAAATATTATAAATATTTCTCAAAATAAATATTTTTGTTCAGAAGGGAAAAAAACTTGTTGATTTTTTTTTTTAGAGTTTTTATTTTTTTAAAGAACATATATTAGAGCAGTAATCACAACACCGTGAAACCGTGATATTTTTATCCAAGGTTATCATACCGTCAGAATCGTATACTGGCCCATGCCTATCGTAACGCATTAGTGCTGCACAATATTGGAAAACTAACACTGCGATATTTTTTTTCTCTGCGATTATGTATTGCGATTGGGAAAGAATTGAGCGTTTTAGATTGATTGGGATTATTCTGTAGTGGGGTGGATAAAATATAGTAAATCTACAAGCATAGATGAATTCAAAAAAACAGATTAAATAAAAAGTTTTCACAAGGAGTACAACTTGAATCAGGTTTACAGGCAAATGTCAAATGATACTGCATAGTGTTTTTTTATAAACGGTTCAATAAAATTAATCGTTATTAATGTGTCAAAGTTAAAAACGCTACAATTTCTCATGCCTGAATGCTTTTAAAACCCTCACACAGTCACAGGCTTTAAAAAAACACTTGAGAAAAGATCAATTATTATCCAGACTCAACATTGTGTATACTCGCGAATGATCACATTGCGATATCGATGCTGAAACAATATATTGCGTAGCCCTGTTTATTTTCTTCGTTTCAAATATAAAAATTTGATTGTAGTAAAATTTTAATGTTTAATATTTTTTTAATCCGCAGTTAAGTGCCTTGGGTGTATGTTTTATTGATTTTCACATATTAAAATGTTTTAAAGATGTTGCCATCAAAGGCTCGACTTATAAATAAACCATTCATTATGAGTTAAAGCCGCACAAATAATAAATAACAGATACATAACGCTAGATAACGTTTATTTATTTATTTTAATTCCTTAACTCTGTTGTTTAAGTTCAAATACGTGATATAGGGGAATTGAATAAACTAAGGCCCCGTTTACACTAATGTGTTTTCATTTTAAAACGCATAAGTTTTGCTACGGTTACGCCATCCGTCCACACTACGCCGGAGTTTTTAAGCTGCGAAAACGGAGCGTTTTGGAAACGCTGGAGAGGCCGTTATCATTCTAAATAACTGCTGTTCCGTCTCAGTGTGGATGTGGGAAAACGTAGACATCTGAAAAAGGGTGTGGCTGCAGAGATTCGCTACTTGATTGGGGCTTTTGGGTCATTGCGTATCCTTCCCTTATTCGTCAAGCCCCTTTCACATGACTATAACGCCACCGGATGACGGCAGACCAGCCTTCACTGTAAACAACAACATGGACACAGAAATGGGAGCGTTGTATGCACTATTGTCAGTTGTAGGCGCCTTTGTGCAGTTAAACTCTGCCTTTTTTACTACAACAGCTGCATATATTCGCAAGAGGCAAGCTATTGTTCGAGCATTCGCTAATCTCTCGCGTTTCAAGCGGCGTAAGCCCTATTTAGAATGCCGAGCGAGACACACGCTTCCTGTTTATACTTGAACGTGCATGCCCAGAGTGCGCGAATGGTCACGTGATATACATTTTGGTGGAGTAGTGTGGAGGGAGATATGTTCAGAAACGCTAGTGTGGATGCGGATCGTTTTCATGCTAAAACGCCGTTTTAAAACTAAAACGCACTAGTGTAAACGGGGCCTTAATTATTCGTAGTGTATGAAGGTTTGTGTCTTTACCACTACTGGGTTGCGGCTGGAAGGGCATTCGCTGTGTAAAACATACAGGAATAGTTGACAGTTAATTCCGCTGTGGCTGCCTCTGAAATAGAGACTAAGCCGAAGGAAAATGAATGAACAGTGTTGTTAGCTTTGAAAAAATATAAACAGATGTTTCAATATACTGTTAACACGTACATTCTCTATTAATTCAAGTTTTTTACAGCGAGTGTCTCGTCCATAACGCTGGAACTGCTGAAGCTCTTTCCTCCGAGCACACGTCTCTCTCTCGTTGTCCACAGCCATATTTTGGGGATGACTGTACATCTCAGTGTTGTTGAACTGTCTGGCCAGGCACTCAGGCTTCGTGTAAACATGGGAACCCACTCATGGCTCTTGCGGTCTCGCTTTCTAAGTATGATGGAGTCTGGAACACTGAAGCCTTTTATATTATTGGACGTAATGTCACAAAGGCTGAGCTATTTCCCCATTGTGTTAAAAACGAATGTAGGTTAGCAAATCTTGTTCATTTAAGAATGTGACGCGTCTCTCGTTTACTACTAGTTCTTGACTCTTGCTATTGCGGAGCTGGAGACATATCTGCGGATCTTATTATAATCCACTGCCCAGTCTGGACTCATCCTGCACATTTCCACAGCAAGATGCTATGATGGGAAAATGATTGTTAAAGAAACAAGCAATTTTAGCATGACTGTCACAAAACTACATTGATTGCATTATAATCTGTCTCACTGACTGTACTGTAGAGTGTGACATTAATTTTCATCATTCCTCTGTGTTGGCTTGTGCAGAAACTCCAGCCAATTTTAGGGTTGTTTTCTCACATATATGATGTCTCAAAGAGTGGTTTCCTATCATTTGCTTCAGTTAGTAGTTAACACAGGAAATTGATCAATAGTATACCTGGTGAAATTTGATCAGAAATGTGACATTTTGACTAATGTAGGCTGTCCTCATGTTCATTCTTGGGATGAATCATGTTAGAATGCAGTAAGAATGACCATTATAATTCAAGTTATAAAAGCAACAAACCTGTATGCTTTTTTTTTAGTAAGATATGATGCACGCTGTGTCTCATTTCAGAGGCTGCATCCTCCGAAGGATGCATTCAATGGGCACTGTGTCATCTTTTTTGTGACTCGTTTAAAAAAAAAAAAAAAAAAAAGCCAAGGCTCCTTCAATGTAGTCTCAGAATGCGTCCTTTGTTTCCAAGGAAATGAAGGATACAACTGGTGGATCCTTCGTGACCTCGAACATCCCAAGATTCAATGCGCGCTGATAACAGCAGGACGTTTTTAAAAGAAAACTCTGAATTACAATTACAGTAAAATTGATGAATTAGGTTTTATTTTCCTTGGATATCTAAACGCATGTAAAAATATGAAACGAGTATAAAAAGTCTTGCTAAAAAACTGATGATTTTATAGACAGTTTACATTTTTGTGTACATTTTAATTTGTTAAATTGTACATTTAATTTTAGGAAATTATTTCTGTTTTTTTGTAAACCTTGTTTTCGTACCTGTCAACCTTCCTGTTTTTCCCGGGATCCTGCCGTATTTTATAATTTTATCCCGCTGTCATACTGTAAAGGTATTTTCCTGTTTTTCTTCCGTAATTTTAATCTTTCTATGAAGGGTGGCAATAAACATAAAAAAACAGATCCTCCCTATACGCAACCCATACCGCTTAACCCCCAGGGGATGCCCCTTGCTCTTAAATGTAAATCTGTGCTGTACTTTCATTTTATTTAGGCATGAAACACTTTGAAATCAATGTAAAACGGTGACATTCCCTTCCTTTCCATTACAGGCATCGTTGCCTCTTCTATCCAATCCTCAAAACCGTAATTTCATGTAGCGGTGCGTGACTGTCAGACGCGCTCCATAGTGATAAATTAACACTGTTTCCCAAACAGATTGTGTACACGTGATTGTGGACACTTGGGTTTTGGGTGCGTGTAATAATAATAATTATAATATCTAAACATGTCGATTTTGGTTGATTTTCTTTTAAACACAACAAATTATGTCTTAAATAAGCATGAAAAGTTAGAAAAGCAATTGAATGTTTTTATTATATAAGTGACACCTCTGTTATTTAATATGATAAACGAAAAATCTAAATGAGAGACTTATTTTTACATCCCAATGTTGACAGGTATGTGTGTTGCCTTTAGATCACTTAATATAAGTTTTAAATTTAGGAAAAATATATTACATACTGTATTACCGCTTATTAACGGAAGTTGTTATGGTTGCTAGGTGACAAGGGCTGTCCTCTGTAGGCTAGATTGTCTAATTTTTAAACGCTTGGTTTGCCCTGTGTGGACTGTAAAGACTCACTTTGGAAGTCTACATCCTTTGGACGACGTCCGCCTCTGAAATGAGACACAGCTATAGTAAACTAACAGTTGCGTTTTCTAGAATATCAACGTTTGTATGCGATCACAAATGTGATATTGATTTATACATGCAACAAACATGAAGTTAATATTAAGTGAGTTATATTTCAGACAAAATATTGTTAGATGTCACCAGTTTAGCCAGTAACAATAGAGCATTTTTGCATCTCAGAAGCTTCAATGTATCGTTATATTCCTAAATTTAAACACCGTTATGTGGCAACTATGTGAATATAGCCAGCCTCTAATGAAAAAAAAATAGAATTAGTAAAATTTTACTCTTACACTTGATAAAAACAGTCTGCAGAAACACTTTGACATTCTCCCTTTGTACATGTCATCAGAGGGAGAAAGCACCACCCATTAGTGACGATCTCTCTCATTAGCGTAGACAGCCCTGAGTGAGAAGCAGCTGTCCGACATTAGTTTTCATGCCATACCTGCTGAAGATTGTCAACGACTAAGAGGATTATAAATGTGGAGATTTAGGATGCACAAATGAACACCGGAGTCTTTCTTTCTTTCTTTTTTAA
Source organism: Danio albolineatus (assembly GCA_903798035.1). Classification (NCBI taxonomy): domain Eukaryota; kingdom Metazoa; phylum Chordata; class Actinopteri; order Cypriniformes; family Danionidae; genus Danio; species Danio albolineatus. Next base: position 2,294,322 of record CAIGQQ010006944.1, read on the forward strand.
GTCACATTTTCAATTTTTCACTGAAATATCAGTAGCCTTGTTGTGAATCTGCATAGACATTTTGTAGCTCCGCCCTCTTTTGAAAAGAACACAATCTCATTTGAATTTAAAGCCACAGTCAACAAAACAGCACAATTTGGATCAAAACTTGAAAGTGTCAGTTTCAAAGAGTTATAAAGTAACTTCACACACACTGTAGGGACATCAGAGACTTATTTTACATCTTTTAAAATGGGCATAGTAGGTCCCCTTAAAATGAATGATCCAGTACATAATCATTCACATACTGTGAGGTCTATGATTTTACATAAGCATTGATGACATTATTTGAGCTGTGAAGTTTTTTTAAATTCTGCCTCGCAGTCATGTTAGGATATGACCATAGCCATGACTGGTGTCTGAAAACAACATTGCTACCTAAACCTATTGTTCCATTTCAATTAAATCAACTTTAAATTAAACAAGTCCCTGTTTTCACAGTAACCAACCACCTAATAACAACTCATTTCCAACTAGTTATTACAACATTTTTGTGTTCGTTTCATTCGTTTACTTGCGTGTTTGTAAAATAGAGTAACATTTTTGAAGCTTAATTTTTTTCGGTCTTTTCACAGTGGCTCACTGCGCCTCATCAAGACAGATCATCTCGCACTGGAAGAACTGCACCCGGCACGACTGCCCTGTCTGTCTGCCCCTGAAAAACGCCAGTGACAAGAGAAACCAGCAGCGTAAGTCACCCTCACATTTACATCAACTAAACATATGCAGATATTCATTAATGTCAAATTGAACATGCACAATATTGATATCGGCTTTTTTCTTGTTTTGCTCGTCTAGTTGACATTAGGAATGTTGTTTATGATTGCTTTTAATTAACTGTCTTATATTCTTATTAACTGTTTTTTTGTTTTACCACCATAGTATCTTATGTATGTTGTCTTGATTTGTGTGTAAAGCGCTTTGAGAACTAACGTTTAAAGGGGTGGTCCAGAGTGTATTTTTAAGGCTTGGTTGTGTTTATGGGTGCAAAGCAATGTGTGCACATGCTTCATTTGTGAAAAATCACATAATTTTTTTCATACATCTTACTTTGATTATATACAGCAACTCAGATAACATGAAATTGACGGTCATATTTCATAGTTCCTCTGAAAGCCCGCCCTCAAGAGGCTCTGATTGGTCAGCTAACATAATGTGCTGTGATTCACGGATTGGCTACACGTCACCAGGAAACGTCTCTGCTATAACTTTTCAGCGCATCTGGCCACGCCCCTTCACTGCACGGGGTGTATGCTCGTACCCTGAAGGGTTTATGACATCATTAACCCGGATGTATTTTTTTGTAGTCCGCAAACTTCGTTCGCTGTAGGCTTTGCTAAGCTAACTCTGAAATAGCCAACATCTCCCTTTGAATTGAACTTTGAGCGTCTTACATTCAGAGATGTTGTTTATGTTCACAGCTACATTACACATCAACTGAAGTTTAAAATGTGATATCGTAGTGGACCACCCTGCTATAAAGGCGCTGTATACAATAGATTTGTTTATTATTATTATATTGTGGGCATAGACGATTTATTTAACAATTTCACGTTAATCTGTTTTATGGCAGCCAAAATTCTGTGACTATTTATAAGCCTTTTTTTGATAACTATACATTTTAAGGCTCCATTTGTTAACATCAGTTCATTTAACTAAAGTCAATTTAATTACAGCTACAAAAGCGTTTATTCATCTTAAGTGGTTAATTTCTCTTAACACCTACTTCATTGAAATCAAAAAACATTATGGTTTTATTACATTATGTTAATAACTAATAAAATTGAGCTCTATTTGTTTAAATTAAATATAATTATAATATGACTATTTCTCAACTTATGTTTATTAATGAGACTTCAGGGTTCAACACTAAGGATTTTTTCTACTGGCCCGATCCAAAAAAGAAGTTAATAGCTTCTTCTTAGCCACATATTTTAAACAATATGTCAAAAATAACGTCTGTGAATCTAGAATTTAAATACTTCAAAAAATATTAATACATGTATAGTGAGCAAAATTCTAAGTTTTATGCAAACAAAAAGAGCAGTATCGAAAATGTGCAGCTATTTTATTGCAGTTCAGTGAACTGTGCATTCATTCATTCATTTCTTGTTGGCTTAGTCCCTTTATTAATCATTGGTCGCCACAGTGGAATTAACCACCAACTTATCCAGTGCCGCTTTGTTGCCGTCTCTTTGCTGTACTGGTTGTTACCAGGTTACAGAAAAAAACTGCATGCTCACAACATCCAATCAGATAAGAGGAGCCAAAAAGCAATATTTACGACATTAAGAACATCACAGAGAGGGTAGCATTTAAAGGCTTAAAAGCACAAACTGTTTCTAAATTAAAAGACTGTATTTGCACGCAATTGACAAATAGTCACATTAATTTAAAATCAAACTTTAGTGACAGGGTAGCACTGGCCCGATCAGGCCAGTAACAATCCTGTATACTGTCCCGAGTGTCTCTCACACTGGCCCCTGGCAATCGGGCAGTCCTTATTGTTGAGCCCTGGACTTTATTATAAAGTGTTTGCTTTTGTACTTTGCTTTTTTGTATCATCCTTTTTTCAGTTGAATTAGTTTATAATTTAAAATAAACATTTCTTCGCTCTGAACATGTATATACAATAAAGAATTGTTTAGTTACTATACGTGACAATATAACTGTTTTTTTCAGCTTGAGTCAGTCTTGTGATAATATTTTATATTGTGATACAATTTTTCGCAATTATCACAACAAAAATATTTGATACTGGCCAAAACTCTTCTAGACACCATCATTTTCTGCATTCGAGCCATTTTTTTGGTACACAATAAAAAAATGCTACGTTTCACACAATCCCTTCACGTTGTTCCAACACAAATAGACTTAAAAGTTAACTTAATTGCTTTTACAAATTTAAGTGGATTGAAGACAAAGCAAATAAGTTAAGCTGAAAAAAAAAAAAACCCTCAAGAATTGTGTTGTAGTTTGAACAATCTTTGTGCTAATTTCCAAATCTCACAAAGAAATTTGGTATTTACCTTAAACAACATTTTGCCTAAAGCGGCAGTTATTTATTAATGCACAAATAACGGCGCTTACAAAAAGCAAAGCGTTCATTTCCAGTGTATGAACTCAGGTTTGAAGCGGTGCGTCTCATTCTTTAAGACTGCGTGTGTGTGTTTGTTCACCTGAGTGCTGCCACCTGTAGGTCATGTGTGCTGCTGGGCTGCGCTCTGAATGTGAAAGCATGAGACCAGCAGCAGATTCCGGCAGGCAGCAGGACTGTAATCTGACACCGCGGGGGAGGGGCTCCACCCCCTGGCTTTTTACAGGGAGGGGGCGGGACGTAGAGGGCTCCTGCTTTCTGATTGGACAGGCGATCGCTGACTCGTTTAAATGCCCCTGTAGTGGCAACAGAAGCACGTTCTTCTCTCCGTCTTTCTTGCAGTTCTGCTCTCCGCCACAGCTCAAGAGTGCTCACCGATTGCAAAATGGCTTTTCCTCCTTGAATGGCCTTTTTATATGTGGAAAAGTAATAGTTAAAAAAAATATGTATGTTTATTCATTTTTAATTTTTTTTAAAGAGCACATTTATGCAGAATCATTTACAAATTCAGCATTTCAGATCTTTTGTGATTATTTTTAGTATTAGTGTTACCATTTTACTAAGGTTATTGATTGATTTTGTTTTTAAGTCTAATCTAAAGCCACAGCTTGTATGAAATAAATAGATTTTTTGGTATAATTTGTTAAAATTCTTTCAGCTTTATTTTCTAGACACGCGCTCCATTAGAAATAAATAAAATAAACCCGACAATATATTCAATTTTCAATAACAATTTTCAATAATGCACAATTAAAAGGTGCTAATTAAAGTGTTCGTTTTCAGTGTGTGATCACAGGTTTGTATCTGTGCATCTCCTGCTTTAAGACTGCATGTATGCGTTTAATAAGATAAATTATAAAATAAAACCAGACGATACAAGTTTACAGTTATGCATATACTTACTCATAGAAGGGCTGATTTCAGTAAACTTAATTATTTGTCTATGTGAATCCTTAATAAATGGTAGAATCTTTATAACAAATTAACAATCTTTAACAATCATCAATGAACAATAATATCATTATTATTGGTTGATTACAGCTATCTTTTAATTAATCGTACGTTATCTTTATCTATTTATTGTTGATTTCTTTTTATTACTATAAACCTTTTTATTATTGAGAAGCGTTATTTATAAAAATGTTCGTATGTTTTATCTGTTACTGTCATAAAATGGCTAGAGAAGCTGATCTGGCATTAGACCTAGAACAGGTGTTAGATTTATTTTAATTTAACAATAAACAGCTTAAAATTATATTAAATGTACGTGTACTTTGACTTTTTGGAAAAAAAAAATTCTTGCAACCTAAAACATTGAATTAAAATAAGATTTTGCAAATTGAAGCCATGGATAAATTGTTTTAGTTGTATTATTTGTTTGGTTATGCTTATGCACAGCATGAACCATATTCATATTGTGACGCAGTTCATAGAGAAACGGAATATAAATAATAAAACAATGGGTGTGGCTTGTTTTTCCTACTGCGAGCTGATTGGAGGAAGTTCTTAAAACCTAACAGACTCCTCCTCCTCGCCAATTCTATTTACTGTCAAAACTAACAGTTGGAGGGGAGTGGTTAAGTATGTAAGCCGTGCCCAATACCTCAAACAGACAGAATCTGACAATAGACTCTTTTCACACTTCCGGCTTTCTCAGTAGTGGAAGTCGTCAAAGTTGGGAAAACTTAGAGTGCAGTGAATGGGAGAGTACAAAAAATATTTTTTTTACAGTCTTATTTGCTCAAATAATAAAAGAAAAACTCCACGGTGGTGTTATAAAGACTTTCAGAAAAAGGAAAAAAATTGCAAGACCGATGACGGCAGGCAGAGGAGAGAATAAAGTCAAATTTGCTGTCCTGTTCCATAGACAAAAAATTCGTTTTTGTAATTTGAAGCAAAGATGATATAATACACACATAAATACATATAAATGTT